>VXBQ01009345.1:57032-67562 GCA_013400175.1 Phainopepla nitens
TCAGGAAACTACTGCCTCAGCATGGAACACATACCACACTTTAAACCCCCTCAATTTACATTTATGTTCTTGGCGCTTCTGCACTTCTGCCTGGACTGATTTGTTCTCTTCATGCTGGCTATTCTTCATGCAGCTCCTGAGGTCAGAACTCACTCTGGAACAGAACAGATGAACTAGTGAAACTACATAAAAGAGAAAGGTAAGGGGCAGGGGGGGTGGGAGGGGGGAAATAAAAGCAGTGTTCAATATTTAATGCTTGTTTAACAAAAGGTGCAGTCCCACACCCCTAAGAGAGCAGCACTGATAACTGCTTGAGGACCCCTTCACTTACCAAAAGAGCCATAAGCAAAACCAAAGGAATATTTTAATCAGCTTTAATATTTTCACTAGGATGACTGAACTCATTTTACAAGCTTCTCTACCTACCTGTTCTCAAACTCTTTAGCATTTACAGATCTGACAACCTAAAGCTCCGGATGCCTCACGTCAGATTACAAGTGCAATATGACATTTTAGAGCCAGCTCTGCCTACTTCAGATGGCCCTTTTCTCCTGTGCTGTGGAAGAGCACATCACACACTGAAGGAGTTTTTATTGCTGAAGAGGTGTAAATGAGAGCAAATATCACTCCTTACACACTGTCAATGCAGTGGATATACTGCTTATATCAAATAACAAAATCAGCTCTAACACAGTTCTAACCTTGCCACCCTGAGGAGTAGCAGCCTCTGCTCACTGAAGCAAATTTCATTACCCTTATCAATTAAGGGCTTAAAATATTCACATTTACAGAAACACAGTATTTACAAGACAGCACATTATTTCTTTCTGTAATCCTTGTCAGTCCACAGTGCGCACACATGCTAAAAATCCTGGTAAGGAAGTCCAGAGGAATAATTCTTAAGAGTGGCAAGTGTTCCTGTTGCACTCAGTGATGAGGGCCAAGCAGTCTTGGATTTCACACCAGTTGGATTTCACACCCTTTGAATTTAAGTGCTTCCCCTCCAGGTTCTTCTGTCATTTATTTAGTACAAGGCACTCAAGTCTGAGTCTTGGCTCCACTTTTTACTTGGCAAGTCTATTTTTAATTGTTTATCAGCTTCAAAGAGGATTACTGATAAGAGGTTTGTTGGAGCTGTGGATGCTCAGTGACAGTGAGCTTTTAAAAAAATTGGAAATTATCTCCTTTTATTTAACACTCTGCAAAAATCACAAATGCTACATAGAAGCCCTGACCAGGAAAGAGGATGCTCAGAGGATACATGGGGCATGCTCCACTGCTAAGGGCATATTAAGACTGCTGATGCAAGCTGCATCCTTGCCAGGTTCTGTGCTGTGCAACCCTGAAAAAGATTTCCTGAACTTTACAAACTTGTCAATAAACACAGAAATGCCTCAAGAGTGAAGGAGTTCTCCCTTCAGATGACACTTGATACAAAATGAACACCTCCCACCTGGAATATTATCACCTCAGAAGTCTTGTCACACACACAAGAGGACAACAGAAAACACTGAATTGAATGGAAGCAACTTTGGGTTTCCTGAAATTTTGAATCAAGGAATAGTTTTCCTCCATTTTTCAAACCTAATCTTCTGCTTAGCAAACGATTTAACAGTAAAGAAAGATGTTTTAAATAAAGATAGTACCCAAACTCTTCCAAGGGGGAAAACAAACCAGTAATTGCAGCTCTTTTCTACACTGAGGACAACACCAACAGAGAACATTTCACAGGGATCTCTGCAGATTAGCACTGATGGGGAGTTAATGCAAGGCACAGCCACTGCCCCTCTCTGTTTACAAGGTATTGGCTGTGATTAAGGAAGTAAGTTACTACGGTTTTTAAGAGATGTTTTGAAGCTGCTTGGACACCACTCAAGAAGTGTCAACCTACTAATGTACAACCCAGGGAGCTCTAAAAATGCAAGGCATTCTTGTTCTGATCCACCCCAAGGGAACATCCCAAAGGGAGAGTAAGTCACTTCTACTCTCCTTTACTGCAAAGATAATGCTGAACTTCTGTTAAATACCTTTTGTGTTTTCTGGCATAAAATACCTTGCATGAATTTACATTCCATCAGATCTTTGACATATGGGCAATGTTTGATAAGCTTGAAGGAAAACAGGCGTAAACTGAAAATTTAAAGTGATTCTCATGTCCAATGTTGAGCTTAGAACACATGGGAACACATCAGAAGGCTGCCAGAACAATGAGGTGGCTGGAATGAAAGACCTACACAGCAGAATGACAGAGTTAGCTGTGAAAAGACCCAGGGGAGATTCTGTGAGAAGATCCAGGGGAGAGCCTACTGCTTCCTTCAGAGGGAAGCAAAGAGAAGATGGAGCCACACTCTTGGAAGTAGAGAGACAAAGGAAAAGTGCAACAGACCAGCTCCAACAATGAGTGGTAAAACATTGGAGCAGGCTGCTCAGAGATGCTGTGGAAACAAAAATATCTCCTAGATACAACCCTAATTGACCTCATCTAGCATCGTGCTGGCTCTGCATTGAGTCAGGGGTTAATTGGCAGGAGAAAACCCAGGACCACAGTGAGTAAATCTAAACTAATAAAAAAGGAAAAATCTGTCTTTGAAGTAGTAAGGGCTACTGTATGCTCTTTTCTCCAGGATGTTAACAAGAAATTGTATCTTGTCCAATAGGCAACAGGAAAGGTGCAAAAAGGCAGATGAAAACTCTCCCTTGGCTGCCAGCACTGGACACTGTTTCAAGAGGCAGCACGTCCTACTGACCAACAACTGCACTGCATCAAGCACTTCTGACCAGAAAGAGCCAGACTGATAACACAGCAGGACAAACATTCAATGCTATCTCCCTCTTTTGAGTCTGGTGGAGATGGAGAAATCATCCCTAAGGATTTGTCTACACAAGCCACTCAAAGCAGATGTCTCCAAAAACATTACAGATGTCATGTCAGGCAAGTGAGACATCTAAATATTTGATAGTCAGCTCCATCATACTGTCATGGAAGCTCACAAATTCTTCTCCATGTAGGTCAAAATGTTGGTAGGACAAGGAGAGGATGCAGCTGCTTTAACAAGACAAAACTATTTCCACACACACTACAGGAGCAAAGCATAAAGTAGTCTGGGATCATATAATGCTCCAGGTAGCTCAGAGCAGGCAGGAGTCAACAGCAGTCACTCTTTGGCAGGAAGGAGAGAAGAGTATTAATAAATATGGAAGGTAGGCAAGGATCAAGTAATCAATGAGTACCTTTTGAGTATTCAGTATTGCCACAGGAAGCGATAAATCTCTCTTCAAAGATCAGAAGTGGCAGTAAGTTATATACTCAGCAGGAATGCTGGATAACACTAACTTCTTCCATCCTCCAAAAAGAAAAGAAAAGAAGAAAGGTTTTAATAATCTGATAAGCTTTGACTGAAACTACTAGCCTTCAAAAATGTCATTTTTTTCCAAACTGTAATCTGGAAACTCCTGAAGTGCCTCTAAGGGGTTTTCTTGCAGTACATACTGGGAAAGCAAAACTGAACTTTAGATTGCTCTTCCACTGCAAACAGTTTAGCACACAGGAGAAAGCTACTGGTTAAAATGTAATACTGTTAACTTATGTCACAGAATTATACAACCAAAACCAGGGGGTATTTTTAATTCAGTAGCATTTCCTGCTTTCATTTTAAATCTCTGGATCTTAGAAGCGGTTTCAACGGAAGAGCTTTGCAAATCAAATGCAAGGAGACAGAAAAACTATACAAGAAGCTGAAGTAATTGGCCAAAAATCACTATTGGTTCTACTGCAGTGAAAGGCTCTTCCAGGAGCCAGTCCAGAGAAACCATGTCTCTTTCAACATTAAACAATGGGGGAATTCAATTGCCCAGACTACAATTTTAAACATACAGGGAAGTTTACAGCTCTCTTTGAAAAGAGTAAAAAATGTTTACAAATAGCCAAACACTGGTATTACTACTTGTGCTCTTGGCTTCCTTTGCAGAAAGCCTCTACTTACCCCAAAAATATTTTGGGGAATGGTTCCATGAAGGCTCAAACCAAACTTGAAGCTGCATTTTTTCCACATCCACATACATGTTATTGCCCTCATGAAGCAAATTCTGCTGACCAGTTAATCACTTGGGGATGCAATTTCTAGCACACATGTGGAAGGAGATGTGATCACAACAATCCTGATGCAAGCCAACTTAATTTTCCAGGGAAGTCTTGACTTTTACCTCTCTAAATGCTTTGGTGTTTATTCCCAAAAGAGCAAGAATTGTAAATTTTCTTGCACAGCTTTTATTGAAAGGTTGGGAAAAACGGAAAAAATTTCCTTTATCCAACATGAGCACAAAAAAAAAAGCCCTACAAGGACAGATCACTGTCCATTTAGTGCAGCAGTCCTGTCTCCAAAAACTCTAGCAGGAAACACTGTGTAGAGAGAGCCATCAGTCATGTCAGTGGTTTATCACCCTTATCCCAACATCCAGTCAAGGCATTAGGGAGATCTTTGCCTCTGGACCTGTGGATCCCCTTCTGAACTTACAGTATCTCCACAGTCTCTTTACCAAAACAGATTTCCCATCAATTGTGGTGTATTTACCTCATTTTTTACTCCTACAAGCTATAGGCTCACCACAAAACTCACTGCATTTACCCAAGAAGTTGGCCTTGTGTGAGCACAGGGAAGCACAGCAGCCAGACTGGACACAGACTGAGTTCTGTGAAGCACCCAAGGGGCAGCAGCAGAGTGACACCATTCACCTTCTCACAAACAGCCAGGAGAAACCAGAATTGCCAAACTCAAGTATCATGTGCTTCTGCTGAAATTACCATGCAGAGGAGCACATGGATTATACGCAAGTTTGCTCTGTAGCTCTGAGTTCTCAAGATGACATATCCCCTTCCCACCTTTTTAACATGAATAAGATGTGAAAAAAAATCTTAGATTCCAGCGACCTCCACCTAGAGATGCTTAGGCCACCATCAAGCTATCCACTGTAACAGCCTGGAGAGCTCAGAAAGTTCAAACACTTGTGTCAAGTCTCCATACATGAGGCATTAACATAGCTTAAAATTATTGTGTTGTTTACTCCTTCTTCCACAGCTTTATGCTTCATAGTTTAATTCCTGATTAAGTTAGTAGTTTACTCAGCATCCAGTTTAAAACTAGGATCACTGCAGATAATATAATTCCACACAACACACACAAATGCAATATATAAAATGAGTCAATAAATATTTTTATGTAACACAAATTTTTATGGAGCTATGTTTTCTTCAGTGGATTCAATAAAAATCACCTTGCTTCACCCTTTGAGCATTTTCCATGCTTAGAACCAGGAAGGAAGAATTCCTTTGCTGATACAAGGACTGTTTGGGCAGCAATGCTTGTGCCAAGGTCCTTGGGCTGCTTGGTAGGCAGCAAGCTGAACGTGAGCCAGCAGCTTGTCCTGGCAGCAAAGAAGTAACATTTATCTTTCCAACAACTCCCCAGTGCCACAGCCTCAGACCAGGATGTATTAGTCACAAGTCTGGACCAAGTATTCAGGACGCTATTTGACACATCTCCAATATATATCAATATCTGCTTATTTTCCCCCATTCAGAAGATGTTACTGGTTTGATCATATTCTTGATTGAAAAGGAAAAATCCTAAACCTCTCTCTGTTCAAAAAGAGGGAAGGTGGTTCAAGAGAAGAGGAGGTGCTATCCATCCTTTTTCTCTAGCATCCCTGGTTTATCACCAAGCCTGACCTCTCATGAACAACAGTTCTTCAAATATATATGAAACAAGAAAAGGTCAGCACCTTGCAGCTGCCTGAAGCAATTTTCAGATTTTTTTCTTACACAATCTTGATTCACAGATGTTAAGAAATTAAGAAACACATGACTGCTCTTCCTATCAATCCAATAGTTAATCACCATCCTTAAGTGAAAAACTTAAGCCTTTTAATTTGAACTTATTGGGCTAAAAATTCATGTTGTGTTTGTCAGCAAGATGAGAGCAAGCTCACTAATATCCAGTATTATTTTGTCAGGGATATATCTGAGGACTCTCATCAAGTCACCTCAGTTTAATGAGAAGCTGCACAGCACATATTTAACATTTTACTGTATGGAAATACAGCTTAGTTTTCCATCATATTGGAGATGAATCCCTTTTCACACAGTAGTTTTTGGAGGGTTTAGAGTGCTGAGGCCAAAACCACACATAGGATTTTGGGAATGACTTCATCCCATCCCACAAGATGGGCAAGAACACATCCCTGCTTGTTTCACTAATGCATTTCAGAACTACATTAGGTTCTCTGTCACAGCATCACCTTGGAAACTCGTGTTTATGCTGTTTATTCACTGTGACTCCAAAACACACTTCAATCACTGCTTTCTAGGATACCATGTGCCTTAATTTAAATTCAGCTCAAATACCTTGTTCCCAGGTGCACAGCTTTATGTGTAGCAGCCTTTGCACAGACACTGGACTGGGATCTACTCCACCTGACAATCACAATTGGCTGCCTTAGTGCTCAGTGATTTTTCACAAACCAGAAGTTTATAATGAGCAAGTTTTTGAACAACAAAATCATTTATGAAAACAAATTGTGACAAGCAATTACTAGTTTTTGCTGAATATCCATGGAAACTATTCACTCTTGTACACCCCCAGACTAATCCTGAACTAAATGGCATTTACTGGTACTCAGTACTAATATTATTATATGGTAAAGTCATCAAGATCAAGTCCTTTAACAATTCAAGTAATAAATTTAACAAGCTCTTATTTTCTTAAAGCCTTAGTTACTGGGATTAACGCTCTCCTCTACTTTAACTAAATTCTGTATTCTGTAAGAATAAATGGGAGAGCTGGTAATAACATGAACTACATGTGTGTTAACACCATGCAGAGCTAGTCAAACACCCAAGGTGCTTTGGGTGCCTGCCACCCTCCCTGCACAGCCATGTTCATCCACTCCACCTCCTTTTAGTACTTACACAGCAGCACTTCTCTGATCCCCTGGAATTTCACTACTGTTCCAAAGGGCAGTGACTATAAAATATCCCTTCCAATACTGCAGTTAAAAATATTCCAGTGGTGAAAAATATACCAATATGCCAAGGTAAATGTCTTTCTCACCTCCCAGTGTTGTGGTTCTAAATAGTTTTTGTGTTAAGTTTTGGCTTGTGTTTGTTTTTTTAATATACTTTACCTGCAGATGTTTGAGACATATACAGGCTTCTACTGATGATACATTATTAATACAGGGGTGCAACTCATGCCAAACAATCTGTGATTTGCCTTCTGTTTTTGCATAATTTGACAAATTCAATGATGTCAACAGGAATTTTTTTATGGTATGAGAAAAAAATACACAAAACAAGATTTTCAGTAGAAGATGAACTTACTTAACCCTGTCTTTACATTTGAGCAACAATTTCCAGTGAAGCCCATGAAGCTTTATAAATTTCATGAGTTTGCAGCTATAGCAGAAAAATAAGATGCCGCTGCTAACTGGCTGACACAATGTACATTTGGGCAGACTACTTGCACTACAGAGAGAAAAAAAAATACCCTGTAGTTCAGCTTGTTGCACTGCCACCATTACAGAAGCCATTGCTGGTGTCACTGGTCAGCATATCCTAAATGATCGCTGCCCTTGTGCTTTTAAATACCTTCAAACACTCCTGGCCTCAGCTCTTAATATGAGCCCAAAACTGAAATCCTCAGGTAGCTGACAGTAAACTGTGGGAGGGCTTGAACTGAGGAGGGTGTCTAAAAACAAACCTTTACATAAGAAATGCAACTCTATCTACGACTCAAAACTTCACCTGTAGGGATAGTTAGAGAATAATGCTTCGGGAGTCCATTCTATCAGAGATGTCCCCTAAGTCAACGCACGTTAACTGCGCCATTCTTGAGAGCTGTCTCTGCACTACTTCTCTTTCCACCTGTTAAGAACCACATTGGAAGGAAATTAAAGATTTTATAGCTTCCAAGTTTTTATAATATTGAGGAAAACGTCACTTTAGCTTTAATTTACATTAGATACCCAAACCGAGTTGTTCTGTGTATAGTTGCTTGAATGTTAACATGACCTGTAACATAAAATTCCCTACTCACCTTCTGTTTATTCTGCTCTTCTTTTAGAGGTTGTTTTTGTTAATCAGAGAAAAACAGGTCACTCAGCTGAGCAGCAACTCTTTAGTTTTAATATTGAATATGTCTGGGATAAGCATACCTCACTTAATTCCTAAAGACTGATTAATTATTGGAGAGAAGTGGGATGAGCAACAGAATAGGCTGTTGTAAATGAAATTTAAATATCCTTCAGCACAAAAAAAACCCCAAGTATTTTCAGCTACAGTCAGGACAGGACAGATGCTAAGTTTCAGTTAAAAAAATGAAAGAACAAGGGCCATGTATGATGTGAACCATTGTTATCAACACTAAATATAACCAATAAAAAGGGAATTTCCTGTTTCTCTGTGTATCTCTAAGACCACGTAGGTTACAGAGTAGCAGAGCTTGATACTGTATTGACATTTCAAGGTTTAGTACAACAAAGAGCGAACGGGGCATCTGAACTAAAGCCAAATGGATGAACAGGGGTTTACAGTTAAGCAAATAAATCAGTACAGTTCAGTAAGTTCACACAAACAAAACACGCAGTCAAAGCTTTGGTTTCTTCCTGCTCTCGTCAGTGTGTGTCCTCGTGTGCTCAGGTAAAACAGTGGCTGCTCCTTACCACAGGGATTTCTAGAGCACGTACAAGCACATTTGGGATCCTAATGCTTATTACTCCCTCAAGCATTCCCTCCGTGGTAAAGAGGGAAGAGCAGGTAGAGTTGCCAGGATGGGGAATTAGGGAGTTTTTATGGAAATATAATCAATAATACAGCTGAAAGAGCTAATGTACAAAAAAATGTTCGGACAGAGCAGGGAGAACTATCCAGAGGTCAGCAGAACCTGTTTGAGGGATAAGAACAAGAAATAGGCTGGCTTTGCTCCAAGAACAGACAGCCCTAATAATACTCAACATCCAACTTCCAAAAATCTAGAAAAGCAGGAGTTCTTGGACATGAAGTCCTAAGGGGAGGAGAAGAAATAAAATTCTGGAGTAGGCTGTGCACAGAAATTCCTTAGCAAGTTAGTAGTCCCATATAATTAGATTTTTCAGGTAAGTGCTGAATAAAGAAAAAAAACCACAGGTCAGTTTCTGTCATTTCAAGACGCAGCACTGGGAGTGCAGCAGGCGGGTATCAACCTGCAGCCCCAGGAGCTGGTGAGGATGCACACAAATTAGCTACGGATCATAGCCAAGATCCAGCCTGCTCACATGAAAACAGCTCCTGAAATAGCTCCTTCCCTCAGTAACGCTGCAGGCACGAGTCACCAGCAAACTTAACGCTGTAGTTCTCCAAGCTCTGTCCGAAATGGACGAGCCTTGCTGTATTATTTCGGTTGCAGGGCCACTGGAGGCCACACGAACTCGAGTTTTGCACCTTTTGCTCAGATATCACTCCTCAAAAATACCCCACAAAGTTTCTTGAGCTTTTCTGTGCATTCTAATAATCATTCACGCACAGCAGATGACATTGAAACGGAGCTAGCTCTACACATCCAGAAGAAAAACAAAATGGAAGTAAAAATCCATCAACCTAGAAAAAAAAAGCAGCAAGCATTGCCCTTATACTAAAATTGCTCTTTCCTTCAGTTCTGCTGATGTCTTCTACACTGAAGGAAAGTGTTAGGGAGATCATTTAAGAACAGCTTCCATACAGCACAGATTTCTAACACTCAACGGGCTCCTACGAATTCAACAGGCTCTGCAGAAGATGAATAAACCGGAGAATTTGAGACGGTATTTACACACTTCCTGTACACACACTGGAAGTGGTAAACAACATTTCAGATGCTTTTAATGACACTTCTGGAGTTTATTAGCAGAATTCACTAACTGGTCAGAGATGAGGAACAGCCATGCATGTATTTAAGGGGAGAAAGGCTCGGCAAAAAAATAGGAAGTCACAAACAGGAAAGCGAGCTCATTCTCACCGACAGGCAAGTCCTAAGGATTACACTGAACGGAGAAGGAACCATACACTACGACAAAACCCTTCTATCGAAGTCATTCCACAAGGTTAACACAAGGCCAAATCCGATACCATATAAATATATACTCTAAAGAAATCTAAGGCTGATGTAGAGAACAAACAGCAAAGCGTTCGGACACAGAGCATGTGCGGTTTCCTCCCCTGCATCACAAAAAGAATCGGGTTTTGTGCTTCCCCCCCAAGCAGCACAGACCCATGGAAGGGAGGGAATAACGCCGTCCCTTGCCATGAGATTTCAGGCTCCATCCCTGGGCAAGCGCCCGGCTGCGGAGGCCCGGGAGGTTCCCGGGGAGGTTCCCCGCCAGTCGGGCAGCCGGGCCAGGTCCCAGCAAGTGACACAGCCGGTCGAGGCTCGGTGGCAGCCCAGGTGCTCCCGATCGGAGCCTGAAGCCCCGTGGGGACCCCGGGCTCGGAACGGGGTGGCGGGTCGGGACGGGGGAGGGGGG
>VXBQ01009349.1:8604-88198 GCA_013400175.1 Phainopepla nitens
GGGCCCGCCCGCCCGCGAGCCGCCGTTGAAACCGGTCGCGTTAAATGCAGTTAAAATGTAGCTCCTGTGAGTGCCGGTAACGTCCTTCCCTTCGCACTGGGAAAATTATCTAGCGCTGTAGCCGTGCCCTGGGGAGCGAAACCTAGTTACTGTCCCCAGTCCCGTGGCGCTGCCAGCCGCGCTTCTGCATCTCTATTAGCAGGCCTTGCAAACGGCTCACTTCCCAAAGAGTCGGGGCTCCAAGGGGGTTTTGCTCAACGAACTCGCTGATCCTTCAGATGAGGTTCACACGGTTGCTTGAAATAGTAGTGTTATAGCAGTCCGCTGTATAACTCTGCTCCTGAAAGGAGAAAAGCCATCAGTTCAGTGTGTCACTGAAGATGTTTCTAACGCGTTTTGGCCTGCGACTGTCCTTGGGACACAGTTCTCGGGACTGAGATCAGGATACCTTTTAAAAAGAGTTGATTTTCATCTGACAGCTTTCATAAATTCAACCATTTCAACTTAATAATAGGAAATATAAATTTATTTGATCCCTTAAGTGTTAAGGCAATCGGGGCTCTGCTAATGCTCGTTAATTATCAACCTCAGTTTTGAAGTTTTGAAAAGACAGGGGTTAGTACTGAGTTGTTAGTCCACAGTGAGCATAATGGGCAGTAAAAGAACTGTTTTCCGAGCAGTGCTTCTCACTTGTCTTTGTCACGTCTCTTGAGTGAGAGTTTAGAGTTGATAGAGTTCTGGTTTTCAATGATGCAGAAGATATGAGAAGAGAAGAACATAGTTGCATTTTTGGCTATCAAGTAACTATAGAAGGGACTGGTGAAATTTTTTGTGCGCTGTTTTGTTTTAGAATTCCCTGCAAACTTCTGAGGTCATTTGTTGTGTTAGCCAAATACTAGTTTTTAGTTAAAACTCCTGAGCTTTGAAGTAATGGGTTTGTGATTACACAACTTTCCAAAACCTGGCCATAGAGCCCTCCTTTCTAGATGCTGATTTGATGTGTCTAGTTCAGAATTGAAACTAGTTGGGGAAAAAGAAAAGAGATGTGTCATTGTGGCCACTTGTGGACCTTTTGGCTCCTCTTTATATTTATTTTTTTTTATATCGTAGAGTTGTGAAGATCTTAGAATCATTTAGCTTGGAAAAGACTCTAAAAATTATGTTGTAAGTAAACCAAATATTTCGAGGCTGATGTAGCTTAGACCTAACAATACATAATCCTTTTTTCTACTTTATTCATGGGTCAAGGAAAGAACTGCTTTTAAACACACTACTTTGTCAAATTAGTTAAAAAATAACTTTTTAGTAAAGGGCTATCCAGCCCATATCTCTGCTGCATGTGTAAACCCCCAGAGTGCCTCAAACTCTGTTCTGTAAATACTTGTTGATGTTTGTTAACTTTAACAACACGAGGAGGAATTCTCTGATGTTGCAGGAAACAATGTTGGACTTTTTCACTTTTTGTGGAGAACTGAACTGGGACAGAAAGTTAGACTTCTGTGGTCTTTTTTTTTTTTTTTAATAATGCTTGCTGCATTATCTCAGGTTTTGCTCCAAAGAGAAATAAAATGCAGAAATGAAAAGAAAGTAATTTTGAGGGAAGGGAAGGTTAGTGAAGATGCCTCATTTTTAGATTGCTTTTTCTTAAATTCTGTTGCAGTGATGGAGAAGCATCTGAGGCAATGCAGCACTTACCCATTTTCTTTTGTTTGGTCTGCTGTTACACTTTCAATTAAATAGTTGTGCAACTACCTAGTGAGGAAACTATGCATACTTTGTATTCTGTGAAGTTGTGTTCCAGCCTCTTCTCTGTCCAGTAAACCTTTGCACAGAGCGCTCAGCCAGGTTTTAATGAACTGTCGAGTCAGTTATTAGGCTTTCATCTCTTCACTGATTACTGTTTTACCACCTGCTTCCCCACTGCATCTCCCACAAATTCTGTTTCCTGGAGCATGCAGGAGAGTTTTCTAAGGGCCTTTTCTCCCTTCTCCCTTCCTGTGCTGTGTGATTCCTCTTGCTTTAGGCTGCCTGTCAGATAACTTATCTCTTAGTCTCTTGGTCTTCTGCTTTGGAAGAGAAAATAAATTTGTTGAAGAATAATGTCATAATGTCATATTCTTAAAACTTCCTAGTGGGCCAAGCAATATGGTTTGTTTTCATTCTGTTAGTTTCTTTTTAATGAACATGCATCAAACTCTGCATTATTCGAATTTATGGGTAAACACAGAAGAACAATTTTTATTGTTCAACAGAACGGAATTGTGAAGGAAAACAGAAAAAGACCTTCAGTGAAGAAATAGTGAGAGCTGTAGAAAACCGCATAGTCTTACTTCCAGCAAGTGTGGGTTTTTTCTCCAGTCTATGCAATGTAATTAAAATAGTACAAACACAGAAATTGCTGATCCCATTCTCTGAACTGTAATGTGAACATCTTGGTCAGGTAAATTTCATAATAGACTATGCTGTTAGTGAAGATCTTGCTTCTACGGCAGATGTACAGTTGGGAGGCGGAGGAGCAGTGAGAGAAAGCTTTTTGCGGGAGGTATTTGTGTAGTCACTGTTTTCACAGGAAGAGTGAAGCAGTGTAGTTCTTCGCCTAGGCGGTTTTGTGAACTGCTGTGGAAGTTAAAAATAGTGCTTCTAAGTGTGAAATGATTCCTTAGATGATTTCCTGAGTGAACTGCATTTTCTGTTTAGCTTCCTTTTTCCCACCTCTCAGTATTTTGATGTGGTCATAATGATGTTGAGTTAGTTAATCTTTTCTGGTTTGTTAGACTGCAGTTACAATTACCTTCTATTAGAACAGGTGGTTGATGGTAATAAAGTTCAGAAATAAATCTTTTTTAAGACAAAAGAAATGATGAGCACAGTCTTGGTCATTTGTTTTGTTTAAAAAAAAAAAATAACCCAGCCCAACAAAAAACCCAACACCAACAAAAAATGTTTTTCCCAAAGCCTTTGATTCATTTTAGAGGACTGTCTCTGAATTTTGCTTGAGTGATTTCTTTTGCTGTTCTCTTGTGTTTTGGGTAAATTAGATATCCTGTGTGTTCAGCTTCAGCTGGTAAATAGTTCCCTCTGCTGCCTACACCTCTCCCACTAATACAAAGTGGAGAGTCATGCTCTGAGTTTAGAGCTGAAGCAGCGTGAAGGGCTTTGCAAGGCTCTTGCTTCTCTTGAGAATGTGTGAACAAATATTGAGGCAAGTGTGACTTGCACAATTTTTCTTGGTGGTAGAAGGTCTAGTAACCAGAAATTAGAGAAAATGAGTTATTGACTTCAAAAAATACTTCATGGTATTGATAAATAGCAGAGGAGATATATTGTTGCTGCCTTGTAGACTAATTCAGACCCTGACTAATTTATAAAAACATCCCCTGCATTGTTTTGGGGATGTTTTTATAAATTTGCTTCTGATGAAGAAGGTAGTTTCTCTGCTTGAGGAACTTCATCAGTTTAGATGCAGTAGAAGTACCTCTATGTAGCTTTGTCTTAAAACATATGCTTGTCCATCCTGTGGGAGCAGTAAATTGCATGCTTTTCTGGTGATTTGTCTCATTTTGGTAATTTCAGACCGTGGTGGAGCTTGATGTTCTGAGGACTGACATTGGCTTTTAAAAGGAAGGCCTATATAGAGTGTTGAATTCTATAAATGCAGCAAGGGAAGTTTGGGAAGCAGTGCTTGTAATAGGCTGCTGATTAGTAGCAGATATGTTGAAAGTGTTTTATTCTGAGTAACTGATTCTGGATTGTACACAGTTGAAATCTGGAGCTGTATTTTTGATATATTTGTTATAAAACAGTGTTTAATCCCATCTGTACTCTACAAGAAGGAAATCTGTTGCAGATGTAATGTGTATAGTAGCATAAGAAGCTTCTTGAGAGCAGCTAAAACTGTTTGACAGATGGTAGGAGGCATTTGGGAAGTAAGATTTTCACTTTGAGGAAATAGCTTGGACTTCTAGTGCTAGGAGAGGAATAAATAAACCTCATTTTCTTCACACTCTTAATTGTGTGTATGAGATTTCATCTCAGCTTGTTCCCTCAGCAGAGGGGACAGCACTTATCATTCATCCACTAAAAATTCTACATCTGTCTCTCAAGAAGTTCTTAAGGTTACAGTGACTTTGACACCATATAGGAATTTGTGTATCTGATATTCCTTTTTTTTTTTATTTAACTAGTCATTCATCTATTTAAAAACATTTTCATTGCATCTAAGCTTGAGCTAGTTCATATGCTACCTGTATCTTCAGCTGTTTTCCAGTGCATTCATCCTGTCACCCAGTGTTTGTGTTGCAGTACTGCAGAAGCTGTTAATATGACTATTCAGTTGAGATAAGGAAAACCAGCATGTTTCCTTCTAGAGTTATCTTTTTCTTGCCTGCAAACGGAAGCCATGCTATTTTGAAGGTTATTTCAAAGGACAAGTGAGTTTAATTTGAATAGGCTTGGACTTGGAAGTGCAGGTATAATACCGGTCATTTAAACATGTGAAAAAAAAGATTATTTAATTGAGTGTTCTTGCTCAACTTAGGGAAGCATCTGTGTTGTAGGGAGATTTTTTTTGACCTATTTCTGGAATTACACATGAGAAAATAAGTGGGTTTTTTTAGAATTCACATGTTTAGAGCCAATAATACAGGTGGTCTAGTAAACTGAGTTGAGTACTTCTTGTGGCTTGGGTATTATTTCTCTATTCCTAAGCATTCCCAAGGCTTAAGAAATTAAAGGATACTTTTCACCTCTGATTCCACCTCAGAGTAATGAATAACACCCTTGAATGGTTTACATGACTCTTCAAGTAGCAGAAGCATCATTCTAAACCTGTCTTTGTCTCATGTACAGTAGATCCTTTTTTAACTACCTAAGAGGGCCGCTTCTCAGTGATTGGCATATTTTTCCTCAAAAATGTTCTTTAGATGTTGTATTTCTTGCAGATGATTTGGAGATTTAAGGCAAACAATTTATTACTTGTAACTGGATGGTGATACTTTAAAAGAGAGTCATATTGTTGATACAAGATTTGTGGAAGTAAATTATAGATTGAGTTCGTGTCAAGTTCACAAATTATAAAAGATTCCTGCCTTTATTCTGAAGGTGAAATTGATGTACTAAGATTGATGAAACACTTGGCCAGGTATACAGCAAGTTCATTTGCTTGAAATTTCCTGTGGATTTTTTTCTAATTACTTCTCAGACATGCAGTAAAAAAGCATCCTTTATGGGCAAAGTGAATACTTTTTTAGGTAAAATAAGGGTGACATTTACTTCAATATTGCATTGACCTAATTTTTTAGTTAATATGTTCATGCTTTAAGGTCTTGCAATCTTTGCAGGTTTTAAAAATTAGTGTGTTAATTCTGTAAATCTATGAATAGATACTCCTTAAATGGCACTAAATTGAGAAACTTGAAACATTAGCTTTCCCTGGTCTGATTGCAGTGTAGTAGAAAAGATCACTTGGTATAAGGATACATGGTGACAGATAAAAGCTCGTTTCAGTACTAAATAGCATATTTTCTCTTTGTTCTTGCATATTTAGTTCTGATGAAAATAGCTGCTTTTGGGTCACTGTTTTTTTCTTTGAAGCAGGTCATATTGTGGTTGGTTTCTGCAGGGCATGAAAATACTGTGGTGTATGACTGGAGTTAGGGAAAGATACTATTCACAGCCACGTGAAGCTTTCAGAATAAATCCCAAGTTTGCCACTCCCTGTGCAAGCTGTTCCTTCCAGTCTTGTCTCAGATGTGGCTGCCTGAGAGACTTGTCATGTGTGTGGGGATGAGTGATGGAGAGGAGCAGGGTAGGAGGTTGGTTCCTTGTGTGCTGGGGTGCTGGTGCTGCCTGGAGGAGGCAGTTTATTTGCAGTGGAGGTTTTGGCACAACTTGTGAACTTAATGCTGGGTTAGTCAAATATTGTTCTTTAGCACAGAAGAGATAGCTAGGTTATTGTTTAGGCACTAAAGCAGTGGGTCTGCTTAAACTGCAGTTCGTTGTTTGCCAGCTGTGGGATTCACATACAGCAGCACCATACTGTACTAGGAGAGTGGGCTTCCTGTTGTTCCTCACTGGAGAATAGTCTAAGAGAAGGACTGAAACATACTAGAGTTTCAGTCTGAAACTAAATACATAACAAATACAAAACCAAATATTTAACACAGCTGGAAAAGGTCATCAGTCTCTTTTCTTGCATGACTTTACCTTTGCCTAATAATAACTCTGTTATAAGGTTTTTTATATAATCAGAGCTCTTGTGATATTTCTTTCGGTACTTTTTCCAATGGAAGCAATCACAAGAAGTTTATTTGTGTCTCTGAACGGAACTGAGCCTGTTTAGATCTCCATTTATAGGAGCGCAATTGATGTATTATGGCAATGCATATAATGCAGTCTATGTTACTTGGGCCTGACTTTTAAGAGTGAACCACTTTGCTTTTTCTTCTCCCTCAGCCCCAAGCTCACATGTGCAATGTGGAAATGATGCAGTTCATCTTGATGGAGGCATTTGTTTGTTCTTAGGCAGTTTACCACTGCTGCATCTCCTGCTTTGTAGACAGGCACGGATAATCATTGTGCTTCCTGTGTTGGAACACATCAGTTGTGCTGACTTCTTGCCATCTACACCATGGCTGCTGAACATGAAACTGCATTTGTGTGCTGTACTGAACACTAGCTCCATAGAATTACAACTGGGAGCTAAATTAGATGCGTAGGAGCAGTGCTGGGTGGAGATGGTGTGAACTCCCAGAACTGCTTTGCTTCAGGCCGTGGTCATTTTCAGGTGAAGAGTACCTGTGAATTCAACCAAGTGCGCTTTTTCCCCAAATAGGTGGATGTATAATTTAATTTTTTTGGTAGAAGTTGAATAGTCTAATATGACTAATGCTAGTGTTGTCATTTTCCCACGTCTTGGCAGCTGCTGTACTGTACTTTTTGAGGGACTACTGGACACTCACGATTACTGGATATTTTTATAAAGAAGACTGAGTAACTTTAAAAAAATAATATATATTTTAAGTACTTCAAGTGTAATAATTCTATTAATACATAGTCCATGCATAAATATGGAATAAAGTAGCCAAAGACATCAGATTGGTACCTAAGGGAAGTGTTAACTGTGTTCTAGTATAGCAGCTCCAGAAATAGAGGAGTGGTTCTGAGTTGAAACATTAACAAGATGAAAATGACAAGAATTGGAAGTGGCACTTGCGTTGCCACTAAGGAGCTATTGCTCCTTATAGCAAGGAGCGCTTGAGTAATTATGAATGTGTTTAATCCAAGTCTGGAGGAAACAGAGTTTGTCTAGATACAGAGTTAAATACAAAAAAACCTTAAAAATTATTTGTTGAAGATGTCAAATAACAGCTAGTGTGATCGGGAGGGAAAGCTGCAAAGGAAAAGTTCTGTAGACTTTGGCCACAAATTGGCATCAGCTCAGTGTCAGTTCATTGTTTCTAATAGCTTATTCTTCTTCTGAACAATATTGACACATGGCGATATTGTACACCAGATAAACTTGGTTAATAGTCTGCAGTGTAAGCCTGGGCCAAATGGAGGGAAAATTTGGCTTTGACTCATCTCAGTGGATTTGTTACATGTACTATACAGCCACCACACATTTATTCTGGGTTTTGTATGCCAGACAATATAATTTTGGAAAACACGTTAAATATTGCTAGTATGACTGTACAGTTGAGCAACTGATTATGCTGCAGCAGAAGATAATGCAGACATGTTCTCTTCTCTTAATGCTCATTATTCTTAATGCCCTCTTTCCACTATGGGAGACAAAAAGAGAGGTCTCTGCAATAGGAGAAGTCATTTAGGTCTTGTATTGGGGAGCCAAAGGACGAGGTCTACAAGGAGAAATTTCCATATCAGTATTAGGTTTTAGACTTGCATATTTTCCAGCTGTCTAGATGGCTGATCATAAGTGATTCTCTGAATAAGAAATCTGCTGCTCTCCTCTACTTGTTTCTTATGGGGGGAATCTTACAATGCTGTATTGGCTTCTGATTTTTGTCCCTCATAATATACTTTTCCAATTCAGGCAATGTCACAAAAGTTACGGTAATATACAGGAGAGAGAGAGAGGAGGGAGGTTGAGGAATACTGTGAAATTCCTACCTAAAGTAGCAGATAGATTTAGTGTGACTGAACATCTGGCCATGCTTTTTGTAGCTGATGTCTAACATGCTTAAAGTGGATGGCATGTGCACATTACTAATGGAGGAGTATCTTTTGTGAGTAAAGACCACTTGCATCACTTTGCTTATTTAATAGCATCTGCTTTGCCAGTGTTGAGGTGGCCTTTTTCCTTCTCTTCTGTCCATTTTTTTCTGTGTAAGTAGGGTGGTGAGGGCCTCCTTCTGTTAGCTTTATTGAGGAAAAGACACCTGGGATTGCTTTTTCTTGTGAGATGTATCATGTCTACTTTGTCTACAGTTCCAGTTACATTACCTGTTCCAATTTCACTGGATACTTACCATCTCTCTTCTGCCTTGGTCTCCTACAAAAATCACCATTCAAGTGCTGAAGGGAATTTTCTGTCTGATTTCTTTCTTTCTGTTCTGTCTTGCTTTCTCTAGGCACCATCTGGCTAATTGTGGCTTTAGCTGTTTTTCAGGAGATCAGAGTTTGGAAAGAGGGCATGACAATATCCTTATATTCTCTCCAGATAGATCAGCCACTGTGGAGGACTACTAGCTGGAGGAGGGTTTATTTTTTTCATTTTCCTTAAGTGATTTGCTTGCCTGTGTTACTTAGACAGTGGTGTGTGCTGTCTGGATGTGATACAGCACCTGTGTAGATCTGCTTTGCTTCAAGGACTTGCTGAACCTGTAGAATATAATTTGCATGTGTGCATGTATATATTTGCATAGGAAAGAGTGTCCTAGCAATACATTAGAAGGAGAGAACCTCCTGTAAATTGCGAGCTGGCAATTCTCAGTGCAGGACTCCCAGCTCGGTTTTCAGCATAACACAACAGCCAGGGTAGCTGTGACCTGCAGTCCTTCATTTTATTTGCAGACTCCTTTAGAAAGAAAAGGATTTTTGTATGTGTAAGTAAAGCAAGTTTGCTTATCTGCCTGATGGAAATTGCAGACTTTGAAGGTATCTCTGCTTAAATTAATGTCTTAAAAAGAAATCGATATTGAATATGCAGAATTCATAAAAAGTTACAATTCTAACAGTTAGGGTCTTGCTGGGCTGTCTGTTCTGATCTCTTGGAGGCTGGAAGATTTATGTTACAATACATATTTCCTCTGCTGAAATCACAATTCTGTAATTTCTCATCAGTAATTAAAATGGACTCTGATTGTGCAGAGCAGCCAATAAGCTAACATTTGGATCTTGTTTTGTACACAAAATTAAGAACCTCACACTAAGCTGCCTATAAAGATTTACTGCTTGCTGTATTTAAAAACATTACCTTGATTCTAGCTTGCAGACAGGATGGTAGTTAACTGTTAAAAACCTGTGCTGCCCCGAAAATGGTCAGGATAAACCTTTAATACAGCAAACAGCTGTATTAAAGTACCTGGGATAGAAAGTCATCAGAGGAAAGCATGGACTTGAGGCCTGTGATACTGGCAGGCAGAAAGCATTTCCTCTACAGAAATGACAGTTCCATCTATTTAAATAGCACACAAAATTACTGAGCATAAGCAGAATTTCTGAAATGCAATTCTGAAATCATCAGCAAGAATAAATGTTCTTCCTTCATGAAAAAAGCTTTCCTTTGATTAAAAAAAAAAAAAAAGGCTGCTAAGGCAAAGGAACACTGAGTAGAAAGCTTATACATTCTAATCAAGATAGAACACTGAACAGAGAGCAATAAGCTGCCCTATAAAGTGAAGGAGAAACTGGCGAAAAATAAACCGGAGAGAGTGTACAGATGGATCTGTACCATGTCAGCTACTTTAATTAAATATTAACTATACCCACTTACTGTCGGTGCTTCAAAGAAAATGCTCAATATTCCTCTCCATGCACTAACAACAATATTTTTCTTTGAAGCTCAGTAATCAGTTTTTTTCAGTGTCATCAGCTCTGTTTGTTTGGCTGTCAGCTTGGAGCAGGGAAACATACTTTCTCCGTCAGTCAGCTAAGAACTGGTGTAAGGAAATGAGGTCTGTGGTCTGAGAGGGCTTGGTTTTTGGTGGTTTTGTTTTGCTTTCTTTTTAAATTTGTAGAAGACCTCTGCTCTGGTCACTGTCAGATCACATGTTACAAGTTGTGCTACTTTGGTGTTCAGAGACACATCCTTGTTGAATTTAAACAAGCTTTTGGACTTGCTCTTCTGTTTTTGGCTTATAAACAATATCTTGTCTTCAGTAGACTTAAAAAGTTTCCTTGTGTATCTTATTGTTGATTTCTACCTTCTTCTTAAATAGAGCTTGATTTATGTCAAGAACAAGACTAAAGATCTGGTAGGTGGTGGTTATTTTTCGAGTGTAACAAATCGATGGCTACATGTTGTACCATTTATTGAGTATAAATATTTATTTATTTTTTGTTACTAATTGACCAGAAAAGAACTTCAACACACATATTTTTACTATTTGTTTTATCAATTATCAAATTGTATTTCATCCTTCTTTATGAAATGAAGAAAACTGGGTTTTTTGTTTATCTTAAGTCACTTTCCTCTGTGATTGATTGTTTTTGTAAATATAACCTACTTATGAACAGGACTTGTGTTATCTCTTAATGTAAACATACTGAAATAATTTCCATGTTAATAATTGCCATATTAGCAGCATAGATGGAATTGAGACATGAACAGAATAAGGTGAAAGTCAACATTGAGCTGTACTGTTTCAGTTGCTGTATTCTGTGAATGCTTCAAAGTATCACCTGTAGTCTTTCATTCAAAAAGAGAAGTAATGATTTATCTTGACATCCTGTATCGATTAAATATTTGCCAGTAGGAATCTCAGAGAAATATATTGCAGATGTAGCTTTGCCTGTCTTCTTGCATTTTCATTCTTTGTTCCCTTACACGGATTTATTTCTGAACTCTGTTCTTCGATTATTCTGGATAATAATTTGTGGACTCCCTCTTCTCTTACTACAGGTACAAGAATTCATTATGCGACTGAAATACTTACCAGCATGACATTTCTCATGCTGAGAACAGTTAAAAATCATATATTCCTGTCTTCTTCATCAGAACTTGCAACAATATAATAAGCATCAGGCTGATGAAGATCCAGCAGAAAAAATTAGATGGCTTAGTCTGCTTTTGGAAGAAGAAGCCTGTAATTTTTCTGTAACAACATGGACACTTGGTCTTGCTGTGTACCAACAGGTGGCTCAGGCTACTCAAAACTGCTGGGTCTTTTGGGGTTTGGGTTTAATTTTAAATTTCTGGGAGCTAGGGATTGTTGCATTTTAAGAAAACAGTGTTAAGGGTAACTTCATTGTGTATTGTTCTTAAGAACTAAAGACAATGAGTTTTAATTTGCTTTTTCTTTTAATTCTGTATGCGGAATATTGTCTGGCAGTCAACCTTTTATGAACTTAATATGTAAAAAATCATTTGTGCAGGCAGCCCAGTAGAGGAAAGGGAAATTAGAGTGAGAGAGACCTGGTGTTGATTTCAATGTATAGTGTTCAAAAGTGATGGCTGAAACATGTCTATGGTATCACACGTAAATTTGAACTGTGATTGATTGTAGGCATTTTATAGACATTTCTGTGGGTTTAAAAAAATGCGTTAGTTTCCAGTGTTAGCTAACAATTTCATTTCAACAATTCAGTGTTCTTTTTGTGTTGTGGTTTCATTGGGGTTTTTTGACTGTTAGTTTCTTGTAAGTGATTAAAACATAAACTGCTTGTTTAGCATATATATCTATCTTACAAATGCAGATTTTAAGAAGCTTGGGTTGTCTTTCTTGCCAAATGATTAGCATCTGTTCGATTCATTTAGCTTTAATGTGTTGGGGGAAATGTTGTGGAAGCAAGCTCTTGGCTCATAGAATAATTTTCTGAATATAATTTAATGCCTTCATAGGGATGGTGTTTGATTTTGCACTTCTGTCTGTAAACTTTTGGATGGAGGGAGGAAGAAAGGAATGTGGGGAAATTTTTTTTTATTTGTTGTTTTTGTCAGGGAGCAGATGGTGTTTTAATGACTTGTAACTTGCTATAGCTGACCACCTGCAATCTGCACAGTGTGTTCTGCAGCAGGGCAGCCCAGACAGGGGAAATTGTGGAGGACCGAAAAGTGATTACTCATAAGTTTCACCTGAAGTGTTAGAAAAAAACCTGAGTGAAGGAAGGTGTGCATATGTTATCAGAGCTTTCAGTTGGGAGTGAGGATTCAGTGAGAGCTTGCAGTCTGAAAGCTCTCACTGAATCCTCACTCCCTTCTCTAGTGTCAAGGGTCCCAAAAGTTGAGTGGTGGGGGAGAAGAAAATAAATGATGAGGCTTTTTTATTACCACTCACAGGTATAATAGATAGAAGTTTCCAACTCTGTTTTGCATCTGTCCTCTTCTTGTGACACAGTGCTGCTGTTGCCATCAGTACTGAACAAAAGCCCACTTGAGCTCTGGCAGCCTTAGCTGCCATCCTGTTGCAGGGTTGTGTTTGCTTGAAATTTGTTCTGTGATTTAAAAAAATGCATTTATCTTCATATTTGTCTTACTGTAGTCTTCTTTTAGATGATGGCCCTGTGTCATTAACTGTTTTGGTTATAATTGTCTGACATTTCCCAACATATTTTCTGTATCCCGGCTTTATTCTATGTCCTTAAAAGTTCTATCTTTAGCCTCACACACCTCTGTCCTTTCATTTAAGGATATAGTAGCATATTTGTTTTTTATTCTTTGCTGCTGTCCTGCCTGTCTTAGCAATTCAGAAACCTAGCAGCATTCTTCTGTGTTCTTGTGCTTTGTGTCACGTTCTCTGGAGAAAAATATAGATGTTCACTGGTGGAAGCTTGCATGATGCATGAATATTTTGCAGTTGTGAAATTTTGAATGTCTCTACTTGAATCCCATGCATGACAGACTTTGTTGCTTACCTTGCAAAGATCATGCTATTGTATCAGTGTGGGAGAAGCTGCAGTTCAGGTGCCTATGTCAATGTCTCCTCCCTCCTCAAACAAATTGCTGCAAGCATAAGCTATAAAGCAAAATTAGTAACACTTCACTCTTCTCAGTGCTGAGTCCAGGGAGGTTATCAGCATAAATTTATTTTTTCTGACCAGCACTTGTAGGAGCCCTGCTGCTGATACTCTGGTGGAATGCAGTGGTATCAGTCTGCTTTCCATTACAGCCTTGGACTTTGTTTCTGAGTTAATGAGGATGACATATTATTGTGTCTTGGCTTCTGCTCCTCCTTCATCACTGTTTCTGGTATCCCATGCACCTTCTAGTTCCTGGCAAATATTTTGCTGAGTAGCAAAGACAGTAATTTTGATCTTCAGCAGGCTGTCATTCCTCACAAGGAATAGAAATGCTAGACTCCTATGAATTGTGATTTGTGAGCATTACAAAGACAAGCTTGCATGCTCGATGTCCTGGGAGCTACTGTTATGTGCTTTGCTTGAGACATACAATGAGGCTGACAGCTAGGAGATAGATTTTATCTGGGGGAGCATTGGAATTGCTGTTGAGGTGGTTCCTAAAGTTACTGACTTGCTAGTGATGGAGTCATTTTTCTACCCATTATGAAATAATGTGAACCCCTCCATGATGGTGGCATGAGATTTTAACAGTTTGCTCCTCAGTCTGCTTCTGGCATGTGCAGCAGAACACATAAGAGTTGTAGCAATGGGATATAGCATACTTCACTTTTGTCATCTCCTGCTAAAATTTTAGGAAGAGAGGGAAGTCAAAGCAAGATATATATATATATATATACACACATACTTGGATTCATGTTATTTATGTTTTCCAGGCATGAGTGGTAGTTCATTCCTGAAACTTGTGCCATGCATGCCATGACGTGAACAGTCAGCTTCCAGACAAAAGTGACTGCTTTTGGGGGGTTCTGCATGGAAAGTGTGTTGCTGACAGAACTATATTTTAGTGTGAAACAGATGTTTTCTGTGCAGGCAATTATTTTCTGGAAGTGCCTCAATTTCAAATAAAGTGAAAGTCTAGGCAATCCAGATATACACTTGCACTAGAGCAGCACTTTCTAGTCAGAAATATGAGGTTCCTTGACTTTTCTTTTGGTAATCTGAAATGAAGTGTCTGAGAGTGCTCAAATCCCATACATGGGAACAGTTTATTGTGGGTCTTTGTTTTAAGGATGATCTCACCTGCAGTAACTTAACATTTTTGTTTCACTGGCGTTACGGTACATTTCTTTAGTCATCTGAAAAGGCTGCTTTTCAAATTAAAGCATTTTGTATGCTTTCTTACTGTGTATGGTATGGTGTGGAAGTGCCTGAAGATTCCTGAAGCACCCTTACAGAGTATTCCTTGTGCTGCAGTCCTTAGCCCCAGTTAGGGCTGGGAGGTGAGCTCTGTGAAATACTGCCACCTACAGCGCTGTCCAGGATAACTGAGCAGCATCGAGAGAACTCCTTGGAAGTGATAAGGCTTGAAGATGATTCTGACTTTCAGCCACTTCATAGAGGGCCTGTTTTCAAAATGAAGAGCTAATTTAAGCTTGTTGAAATACTGTAATAGATGCCTGTTAAGCACATATATTGTCTATATTTTAAAAAAAAATTCTAAAAATGGGGAAGAAAAAGTAATTAGTGCCACCCTGAACTCCAGTAGTGAATGAAGTTATACTAAAATATAACACTGGAATATATCACTGGAAACAAAATTTTGATGTTAAAACTGAGTAGTAACTATAAAATAGTACTCATCAGCTCAGAGTCACTGGAGAATCAGAAATCACTTTACCTGTTTTTTGTCTGTTGAACAAGTAAAGTTATGAGAAGAAATGTGATCGTCACAGAATCACATGCATCTGAATTTCATGGCAAGTAGGCTTGATTTTTATTTTTTTGGTAAATGGAAATATCTGTGATGTAGGAAAGAAGGAGTTAGAAAGAAAAATGAGAATTCTAGTTCCTTCTGCCTGTCTAGTTGTTCTGCTAGTTTCAAAATGACAGACATAAAAAGCAGGTTGGGTGACATAAATTATAAGTAGATTTCCTTGTCAGGAGTCAATCTGAAAGGCAGAATGAATAAGAGGGAGAGAAGTTAAGCTCTTTGAATGGGAACTGTACTGTACAATTAATATTTGTTGTTAATGACAGCATGAAAATGCAGAATCAAGCTTCATAGCCCACCTGGATAATTTTTATCTTTTTTCTCTGTGGCTATTTTTTTCTGTTAAACCTTCAATTTTGCCTTCATAAGCCTTAAATGTTCCAGGATCTTCATGAAAAATTGAAGAATTTTTCAGTTCTTGTTAAAATGTGATTTATTTATGAATTACAATTTTTACTACAGCAGTTAACAGATCTTTGAAGGTGTCTAAGGAGACAATTGTGCTATGCTTTTTTTTTTCTGGTTGAATGCTATTTTCCAGTCCCCAAGTGGACAGACTGCTTAGCATCTTAATTGGTTTTCAAGATGAATTCAGCTTTAATGTTCAAGGCCAAAGACAGTGTTAGAAGGTTAATTATACTTATCAACATTTGGGAGCAGTCAATTCTCATTGTATGTGAAGTGTTGGCATAGTACTTTTCTCTTGGGGGGAAATTGCTTATTCCTTCATGCTGTAACTGGAAGGTTTCTGTGCTTATCTTGGTTTTGATGGGCATCTCAGTTACTTTACAGTTTGGTGCTTATGAATGACTGAAATATTTAGCTGCCTATTCACTTTTAATCAAGATTTTATTAAGTTAATAGCACTCCTGGAGTTACAAGCCCTAATTTAATATTCCGTGTCTGTTGCCGACAATTTGGATATGGAAAAGATGAAGTTTTGAATTTCACAGACTTTCTAGAAGCTGTCATGGGAGTGTAAAATGTGCCATTAAGAGCTACTGGCAAATGGTATTTTTTTCAGGTTGTGATCATCAGCAAGAGGACAGCTCATCCTTCTCTGAATTCTGTTGAGGGCTACAAAATGAAGGAATGAAATCCTTTCTCATGGGAAAGATTATGTATGCCAGGCTGGTTTTGAGATTAGAGGCTCTGCATACTTGGCGCTGTCATTAAAATCAGTCTTACATGGGCTTTTGCTTTACAGTTTTGGGGAAAAAAAACCCCAAACCAATAAATTTTTCCTCTCCTACATGTTCATTTTAGCATTTCTTGGACAAATCATAGTTTTTAAAAGTTAAAGACTCAGGTTGTAACTACACTGTAGTTGACTGGTTTCTATCTGTGACAGCTGTTTTTGGATGCTCAGTTAGTAAAGGATTGAAAGTTCAGGACACAAGGTTCCTCCAGAGCCCCCTTTTAGCACTGCATGTGGTTGGAAGCATGCAGTTACTTGTACAGCTGCTCCTGCAGGGAGTCTGAATGGGTACCTGCAGTTTTCTTCCTCCTGACATCCCAGTGCAGTGCATGAAAGTGAGCATCAGGGATGGAATGTGCCCCAGGAATGCACTCTTACTTCATGGCTAGGTTGGGACATACATTTTTGTTCAGTTACAGCTTCTGAGCCATTGCTGCCTGGCTCCATTTACTTTGGGAAGCATGGAAATGAGCGTTTCATTCTTTTCCTACACATTAGACTTGGAAATACGTGTGTAAGCTGCCTTCAAGGCAATAAAACATGTAACAAGATACACAGAGGTGTAGTTAACTGCTTTGGCAGAGATACAGGGTATTGAATTGCTTTATGCTAGTATTATCTCGATAGTTAAGCTTGTGTTATCTTGCTGTTGTGTATGATTTTTAAATATGAAAGTAAATTATAAAATGCTGTTAACTGATAATTCTTGTCAGCTTGGAGGGCAATACTGGAGTATTGTAATGCTGTAAAAGGGAAGGGATGTAGGTTTTTTTCCTTTTAAAAAATAAATACATTCCCTCTTGGAATTACTCTTTCTCTTATTTATCATCAAAATAGCAATTGAATTTTTTTGAGCTTATACGTATTGCATCCTTCCTTCTCAGCATTTGTGTCTGTCTTCTGCATTCCTGAACTATGTGATGGCTCTTGCCTCTTAACTACTTCCTTTAACCAGCTGATTATTGATGGGCTGGATAGAGATGGTGGGGAGGTACGATTCAAAACTTCCTATCACACAGTCCTATGGGATTGCACAGATGAGAGGATTGTATTAACTTTAAATCAGGTGTTCAAGCTATATGATAGTCTCATTAAACCATTTTATGGGAAAGAGAATTCCCAGTACTTGAGTAGACAGGATGGAAGAGCAGAACAAGGGTCCTTGTCCGTTAAATATTTGTTTAGCCTTGAACAGAATAATGCTTTTCCTAGGATATATTTTTTTTCTCTCTTTGTTTTCTTCTCTGAAGCATTTCAAAGTACTTCCAAGGAAGTGTCAAGACTTAGTTTTCCTGTCCATGCTTACCACCACTCCCTGGTTGTCAAGGAACAGAGCCCTTTATCCCAACCACGACATGTTCTCAATTGGTTGAAACAGAAAAAACATATTCTATATTGGTCCCGGAAGCAGAACATTAAAAGTACCCTCATAATATGTGGTTCTTGCTGTAAAAAGTCTTGGTGTCTCCTTGCAGTACTGCGAGCAAAAAGCATTCTGCTCTTCAGAAATGGGATAGCTTTGGGAACAAATATTTAATTTCTGTTCTTGAGGGCTGGCGTTGATCTGTGAAAGGCTTGACTTCTGTTTTCAGTTCTGTCAAAAATAATATTTTATATAAGTTGCTCGTTTGTTGCAAATAGTGTGAACAGTGGCCTGACTTACATTAGGCAGTGATATTGACCTGATTTCTGAGGGCTGTGAATTGCAGGTAAGTTGTCATTTGATACTTGTAACTCGTCAGTAGCTGTTTGTTGTGGCAGGCCAGGTGCTTCTCATTGCCCAAAGAAATGTCATTAGAAGCTTGTAATTTGTTAAATAGAAATGGGTAGGTAAACAAGAGGTTTATTGTTAGGTCATTTGCCAAGTCTGCAATGTAATAATATTGTACAGTTCCTGTGGATCAGGCTATATTGTTTAAGTATTATTGTTTTTCATCGTATTAAATTAACAGCTATGCAAGATTGTTGCAGCAATTCCAAATCAAAGTTGATCAGCAGCTACTCAGTAGCTTCAGAAGACAAGCTTGGATGTTTGGTGCTAAAAGCACTAGTTCTTGTTAACCCTGCATAAAGTCTATTTGTAATATTTTTCTCCCATATTAAAAAAAGCCCCACAGAACAACAATAAAAACTTCTCAAAAAATCTTCTGCTTTCCTCCCTAGGATCCCCCCAAAAACCTCACAAACCATAAACAAACAAACAAACAACTAAAAAGCCAATACTGCCAAAAAACATAGGAATGATCCTAAAGTGTGATCCTGTAGAACAGCACTGACATCTAAAAAGCAAATTTGAGTTCATCGGCTCATTTTACTTTAGCATTAGAGTGAAAAAAACCAAACTTGGCATAACTAATGGAAATCTAAATTAGACTTTCTAAAGCTTTTTAATAAACCATGATGTGTAAACCAGATACTATTGCTGCCTGTTTGAACCTGCTGCTGCTTTAAGTTAAGATTTCTAGGGTTTTTCCTGTTGTAGTAGGCTACTCTGACCTTTTGTTCTTAAATTATTCTACAGATACCCTGTATCTTAAACTTGTGTAAACTACCTTCTAGCACTTGCCAAAAGAAATTGAAATGAAGGCCATTTTTATTGTCATCAACTCTGTTTTAATATCAAGAAAAGACACTGCTGCTAAAATAAGAAAATTAAATTGTACGTAAGAATAAACATAAGGTTCCTGTTTGAAATATCCACCTGCAGAAATTTAAGGCTGCAGGAAGCCCATTCTTTAGAACCCTCTCACACAACATAACTGTATTACAGCCAACACAGCTCAACTGAAACTTGTTTGTCTGTGTTAAGATTTCTTTAATATTTTTAATCTTGGGAACTTAAATAGATTTTTCTATTTTATTTATTTCAGTTTAGAGCAGAAATTAGGCTTGTAATTACTCTCTTGAGTGAGTTCCTGTGAAGTGTATTCATGGTGCTCATTATAGAAGTAATCTCAGTTCTTACTTGGCTGAAACAGCCATTGGGGTCCAGAAAGGTGGTTCTGTACTGGTAGGACTTTGGGAGATCTGACACTTAGGGTGTCCTTTCAATAACTGAAAATTTAAAAGAGGCCCTAAGGTCTCTTTCACCCTTGAAAAGAGGTGGCAAAATACATAGTGTGAAGGAAAGACTAAAAACCTAGTAGAATTGCCATTAGAAAATTGGTCTTTGCACTGGCTCAGTTTTGGAGGTATATTATTCATTAAATGGAAGATCTTACGGATTCATTTAGGAAGTTGGCTGCAATAGCATCTAATGTGCCAGTGAACTGTCTGTGTGTTGGTGCCTATTTGTCTGAGTAAAATCACTACAGCTTCTGACATACAGAAACTTTATGGTAGTTTAAGCTAACTTTTTTACTTTATTTGCAGTAAGTGAAAAGCACTCACCTAGTCACATGTAGTTTATCTAGCAGTTCATTGATCTGTAATAGCATGATTACTTGCAATTGTTTATAAATACTCTCAGAATAGCCTTCTGAGACTTTGTTCTTAAATGAACAGAATCAATGGTTTATTGCCTCTCTTATTTTTATGCTCCAAAGTTAGACTGAATCCTACATAAAAATGGCTTATGGAGGCAAAGTGTATAATGCTGCAGGTAACTAGACACCTTTAAGTGAAGAAATAGACATTTTTACCATTAAGACCAACAGTTCTTTGAGTCATGGGAACAGTCCTGCAGAATACTTATCATAAAGGCTGGGATAAGTTTGGGAGCTTTGAAGCGTATTTTAATGGGCCAAAGGGCTCCAGAGCCCCAGGAACTCGAGCTTTTAGAGACGATGTTGGAATTTAGTATCTGTAGGTGACTTCTAACGTATTTTCTGTACTCCTTCATTTTTTTTCAGGACAAGTTTCTTTGTGGAAGTCAGTTTAAGGTAGTAATTATTATTCAGAAGTTTGTTATGTTTTCCTTGGCCTTCATTGCCATCTAACTCTCTCAAAAGATAGCTGAGGTATCTGGACTGTGCCAGGTTTTTTCCAGATGTGAGGTGTTTTCAAGTCCTGTTCTTAAACATTTCAGCTTTCCTGGATTTTTTTGGTGGTTTGGTATTTGATATTTTTTTCCTTCTGAAAACAGCAGTATAGAAACAGAGGGATGTCCATGTGGACTGTTTATTCAGGAAATGAGAAGGCAGGTGATGAAACTCAGGGTGGAAGGAAGTGTTTCATAAGGGTAGATTTGGTGGCTGATAGCATTATAAGTGATCACAGTGTACTTGGGGAACTTGAGGCAGTTGTTGATTCTGGCATGTTTATATGTGTAGCAGACTGTTGAGCATTCAAACCTTGCAATTCAGAGTTAATGTAACTATGCAGTTTGTCATCTATGACTTCTATATAATTGCTGGTTGTGTCAAGCTCTCCTATTTGGACTGACTTCACAGTAGAAGGAATTGAACCTAGAGATTTACTCAACTCTCAGATTTTTCTTCTAGAATTGCAGAATACCACCAGTTCCTAGTTCTTCTGAGTTCTTGTTAGTATAAGATGCTTAGTTTGAGAGTTGAGGAAAAAGTTCTGATTTCTTTGTTTACCAGATCTTTTGCTGATTTTTTTGACCCTGTTACCCCTCCTCCATTTTTACCAGTAACTCTGCTTCAGTTCCTGCTTTCTTGGAACTAATCTCAACAAACACGGGGTACTTGGCACGCAGTGGCACTGTGTCATGTGCAAGAAGCTGGCCTGATCTGTAGCTTGATAATGAACTGTACTTGGTGTGCAGACTTGTTAGCTGAGAAAGATGATCTGTCGCTTGTGCTACAACCAGGAGGCCGCTCTTCCTGTGTACTGTATTCAAAGAGCCTTGAGAGTGAGACAGGTTACCTACTCCCTTCTGTGCTATTGCTGTTCCCCCGCTGCATGGAGCAAAGTGAAAGTGCCTTCAGCAGTCATACGACAGCCTGAAAGACACTTAGATTTTTTGAGAGCCTTGGTTTGATTATCCTAGTTAGATTTAGGGTGTAGATTTCCTTTATTCTCTTAAAACTGATCCTATACCTCCTAGGAGTTATATGTAGCTATTTATAGTTATCTCCTAGTATCTAGGAACCTTGTTAATTTTGGTTTGTTTTAGCATTTAGATACCTTTATCAAGAGTATTACTTTAAACTTCCTTGTGGACCTTATAGAACTGCTTACCTAGAGTTCACCTGGTTATCCTGACAGATAGTTGAACATGAGTCAGTAACATGCCCTTGCCATAAAGAAGATGCATGGGATTCCTGAAAGCGGTGCCAGCAGGTTGGGAATAGCGATCCTTCCTCTCTGCTCAGCACTGTTGAGTTCACATCTGGGGTGTTGGGTACGGTTCAGGGCTCCTGAGTACAAGAGGGATGTGGATGTACTGGAGAGAGTCCAGTGAAGGACTGTGATCAAAGGCCTGGATCATCTCTTGTCTGAGGAAAGGCTAAAAGAGCTAGGTCTGTTTTTCTTGGAGAAGAGAAGGCTCAGGAGGAGCACATCAATGTGTATAAATACCTGAAGGGAGGGTAGAAAGGTGACAGATACAGGTTCTTTCCAGTGATGATACAAGAGGCAATGTGTACGAACAGGAACATGGGAAGTTCCATCCCAACATCAGGAACACTTTTTGACTTGAAGGGCAACCAAGCACTGGCACAGGGGGGGTTTATGTAGTCTTCATCCTTGGAGATATTCAAAAGCTGTCTAGACATCCTTCTGCAAAAGGGGGCTTTGGGCAAGATGACCTTCAGAAGTCTCTTCCTACCTCAACCATTCTCTGATTCCCTATGAAATAGCATTTCACTGCTGTGACTCTGCTTTCCAGCAAGGACCTAGGTGAATTTTTATCCTTCCTGATATCAGTGTAAAAAACTAGTTTTCTTTTCTCCTAGTGTGCCTTGCCTTTGCTTGCTGCCACGTTGATCTTTAAAGTCGATGTGTTATTAATGCTTTTGGAATCTTAAAAAATATTAGAGTATATTCTTGTCTGATACACATCTCTGGCAATTTAAATGCTTCTACTTCTTTTAGGCTTTAGGGAAAGAAGTCAGGCGTCCAGCAGAGCTTAGGTCAGTTTGGAGGTCAGAGCCTAGGAGAACACTTCCCCTGTGGAAAGGCTGGGTCAGGAGGCAGCAGCCATTTCAGCATGCAACCCAGGGGTGGCTCAGCGTGAGGCTGGGCCTGGCCTGTGGGGTTTGGTGCTGGAGTGCAAGAGGGTACTGTGACACTATAATAGATCACAAAACAGTATCACAGTGCAAGTGCCATATCTAATGACCAGAGGTGATAGTCCTTAGGAAGAAAGCTAAAACCTGCCTATGTGATACAGCATGCAGGTATTCAACTAACTTGGTCCATTTAAAAAGAAAATGTATTAGATTCAGAGGTTGTCTCTACCACTTGCACTTTGTGGCTGTACCTTGGCTGAAATTCAGGAATTTGTGTGAGGACAGAGGGGACTCTTGATAAAACTCTCCAGATTTACTGGAGTGCTTGAACTAAAGCTGATCTTGTGTGGCAGAAGGGGAGGAAGAGTCCTTTTGTGAATTGAATTATGATTTAATGTTATAAATACCACCAATAGGGTATTACTGTTACAGTGTCGGGGTTAAACTCTTGTGCCAGGAGCAAATATCATGTTTGGTGATGAGCTCTTGTTATGCTGGCAGAAAAAGAGCCTTGCATTGCCTAATAAATAACCACTTTATTTAGTTAAACATACCTTTCAATAAAAGCTTATGTAATCTGGTTAGCACAGAGAGTATGTAATTCAATGCAGAACACTGCCATATCCACTTCACTAATGTTTACAGGACTGAACAAAAGCTTGCTGCCACAGTTTCTCTTATGGTCAAGGCACCATCCAACCTGGCCTTGAACACTTCCAGGGATGGGACATCCACAGCTGCTCTGGGCAGTCTGTTCCAGTGCCTCACTACCCTCACAGTGAAGAATTTCTTTCTAATATCAAATACAAACATTGTGAAAATGGAGCAGATCTGTGAATGCCCTGGTGGACTGACCTGCTGACCACGCTTCGTTTGGTGCCGTCCAGGATACAGTTGGCTTTCTGGGCTGCAAGCACCTGTTGCCAGGTCATGCCTAGTTTTCATCCACCAGTATCCCCAATTCCTTTTCCTCAGGACTGTTCTCAACCCATTCTCCACCCAGCCTTGGGTATTTGTGCTTGCAAGTATTTGTTCTGGGGATAGCCCCAGGCCAGGTACAGGACCTTGCACCTGGCCTTGTTGAACTGATGTCCTGAGTTTCACACAGACCCAACTCTGAAGTGTGCCAAGGTCCCTCTGGATGGCACCTCTTCCCTCCTGCTTGCCTACTCCACCACACAGTTTGGTGTCATCAGCAAAATAAGATGGAATACAGGTGTTAACAGGACATGTTATGGATTGTGTGATAAGAGGAAAACATTTCCCTTCTGCTTTAAATACATGTTTTTGACTTGTTCAGCCTTCTTCACAGTTGGAGAGAAAGAGCTTTTTGTGGCAGGATTTGTCTGATTGGTACAGTGCTTTAAAGTAAGTAATACTGTTGAGAGTGCTTGATTGTATCCGTAGTCTATAAAGGAAAAATAGCTGACTAGCTGGATGCCATTATGGAGTTATTTTCAAATAATTTCATTTTGTGTGTGCCCTCCTGAACACACTTAAGCTTTTAAGAATTAAGATTGTGAAGGAGCATTTTTTAATTAAAACCTCAAGCTGGCCAAACTGCAAACACTTGTGAGTGTAACAGAGAGCAGCAAAAGCATGTCATGAACATTGCCCAAAAGCTAAAAAAAAAAAAAACAACAACAAAAAACCAACCCAAATCAAGAAAATGATACATTTAAGGTTCTTTCTTCAAATCTAATGGTTGAATTAGCTAAAGTAGAATAGAGCTTGCTTGCTTGTGGGAGCACCCTTCATAATAATCTGGCTAAATTTACAAATAAGAAAATTCCCCTTTCCTACATTGGTTGGAAAATTGTTTCACAACCTTGGAGCTCAGATGGTTAGAAGCATTCTATAATTTTCAAAATAAATCTGTTCTCCAATTTCATACTTACTTGATTCTTTGGCAATATCCTTTTGCTGAGAGAGCCCTTTTGTATTTATTTTGGCATATAACAGAAGCAGTATTTTTCACTTTCAGCCTTCATTTTGCCAAGAAAAACAAGGCAAGCTGGCTGTCCACTCATGAGCTAAACAGCTTGGGCGAAGGTACTCCTTAACCATTTCTGCACGTGCTTTACTGTTTAAACATGAGTAGGTAGAATTTTTTCCTTCCTTTTCTCAGAAAACTACTCCGCAGCCTTTGGGAGCATGCTGGATTATAAGTCTTTGGGACCACACGTGATGAATGCTAAGAATTGGACCTTAAGGTACCTATCTGAGGGTACTGCTCTTGAGACTAACAGAAGGAAGGTTGGGGTCATGTGAACAGATGGAGGAGCAGGATACATCAGGAGCTTTGACAAGAAAAATTAAGAGTTAAAATATGTTAAATATAAAAATGGGTTAAAAGTGTTTTAGGCTGAATGTTCCTGTCAGCAAAGATCTGTTCTTTCAGATAACTTGAGTATGGTTACAAGTTTGTGTAACTAAAAAAAGCTGGAAACCTGCATTAAATACCAGTACTCGCATCTGTTTGTTATGCCACTCATTTTTCATCCTATTTAAAAGAGTTTGCAGTTTTCATCGTATTTAAAAGTTTGGTGTTTCTGCAAATTGAATATGCATACAGTCTGGTGTTGCTGAGTTTCCTGTTAATAAGAGAACCTTAAATGGGTATGTGGGGGAGAGATGACAAGGAACAGACATTGAAAATCATCACCCAGTTCTGCATCTCAAGTTTGGGTGAATTCCTCTTTCTGTCGTAATGGCATCTTTCCTTTTATAAATGCAAATCAATAACTTGTAGTCATTTTCTTTCAGATGTCTACTGTTTCTAATTTACATGAGAACATCTAGCCACGCTTCCCAGTTACGTGCCACCTCAGTTAATCATTCCAGTGCTTAAGCAAGGTCCTCCTCAGTTCATTGGACTAAGTCATAGAATACTTTTAACTTTGCCGTTTTGTTAAACTATTTTTTTAATGGTTCCTTTTGTGGTTTACTTGCATATGCTATGATAATTAGATGGAATGTATTAATACTGTATGTTTTTTCCTGAGGGAAAATTCTAACTTGCTTTACATAATACAATTATAATAATTTACAAAATGTGTTATAATAAAACATGGAAAGCAGTTGAATAAATAGATAGTCTTTTTAGTGAGATTTGTTTTCATGAGTGTCTGTTTCCTGAGACAGACCTGGAGTGGGAAGATCCTGAGTATTCTGGTTATCTGCCTTTCTCCCATCGTCCTGCATTCAGGATGTTCCTCAGGTTTCCTGGAGGGATTATGATGTGTCTTCCTACCTCGCCCTTCTGTCTTCACTTAATCTGTTTTTACTAAACTTTGCCATTAGCTTGATGCATAGATTAAGCACAACATGCTAACATTATAGCGTAAAAAAAATTTACCATCTCCGTGCTACCCCTGCTCTTTACACAAGTGTTGGTTTAGCAATTGAGTTTGTAATTTAGCTGCTTCCTGCCCCTTCACCCCACCCAAGACAGAAGGAAAGAAGAAAATTGTCCTTGGGCTAATTCTCTGATCAAACACTTGCTGTGGCCGGCAGGAAGGGCAGAGTGAGTGTGGCTTTGTGGAGGGTGGGACCACAAGGTTTTCTTCCTGGGCGGTACTGACTGTTCTGTTCTGAACAAGTAAGCACACAACCTCCTCATCCACTGCTGTCTTGTTTGATGGAGGTCTTGTCTGTGTGTGGTGACCCCCAGAGGAGTGCTTGCTGCCCCACAGAAGGTGCTAGCTTGCACATATTATTTAGTTTCTGTGTTTTGGTTCCACAAAGCAATAATACATGGCTGTTTCTGGAGTTATGCTGGGAAGCCCCCAACTCTGGCTGCTCTAGAATAGCTTTGTTTTGTACCCAAGCAGGTGTCATGCACATGCCTGTGAGGTGGGAGTGGTGTGCTGCTGGGAACTCTGCAACAATGGGAAAAATACAGGGCAAAACCCGTGGGTTTCTCTTTTTTTGCATAGCTCTTCCTTATTTGTAGAAGTAAGTGCTTGCCTCTGTGAGTAGCTTTTCTTTTGGCCATTTTACCTGAAACTATTCACTCCATTTCTGAGTTGCTTTCTCTGGGTAAATGTTCGTGTTTTGCAAGGTGCTGTAAAATGCAGAGGTTACCAAATAAGACTATTTAGCCTCTTAAAACAGAGGGAAGAGAAAGTGTACCTCTCTACTAGATTTCAGCCCTTGGAATTAAATTCTTACATTTTTCTTTTCCTCTTTAGGATCTCGAGTAGCAAGATGGAAGAACTCTAACTGATAGAGACAGAGAACAGGCCCTTTCAACATGGACAACGTTCTGGTTGATGGGGAACTGGATAGAAATTCAGTGAGTAACTCAAGTGTGCCTTTGTGTAATGAGATGAATGTGAACATACTTATGCAGAGAAAGGGTTAAATGACTTGAATCTGTTCACTTTTAGTTTGAATTGATACTTTTCTGGTGAATGCATTTGGAATATCATGTAGCATCATGTATCGTTTACTAGATTCTCATGGCAGGAGGGCTAAATGTCAAAAAACTTCTGGATTTTAGATTTGATTTTTGGATTTTGTCTCAGAGTCCCAAAGGAAATAGGTATTTCTCTCGGTCTAATTGGCACTTTGCTAGTTAGTGACTATGGACAATAGAAGAAATAATGTAGATCTTGGTGGAATGAGGAGCAGAAAACACAGAAGGAGTGATAATTATATGTTGTCAGAGTAATCTGAGGTTGATAATCTGTACTGATTATAAAATTTCTGAGCCAGTGAAACTCTTTCTAAGCACAATTTAAAAATGGGAAAGGCTAGTGGGTACTATTGTGCTTCTTCAGCATCATCATAAATGTTGAAATTATATAAGAGTTTTGTTTTTCCACAAGCTGTGTCACGTAGAAGCACTTTAATAGCCAAAGCAGGAAATGTTTTATAGTTTCCAAAGCACTGTCTCCCAAAGGCAAAATAGGATATGTTGTTCTGTAACTGAGGTGAAGGTCAAATTTAACACCTCATTACTGACAAACTTTATTTGTGATAGTCAGCTACTACATGGAGCTACTAATTTGATCAAGTGTTTTATTAGTGTTTTTATCTTAAGTGATGGGTTTGGAGACAAACTGTTTTGCAGTGTGTTAAGGAAATTCTTGGCTTTTTTTTCTGTAATGAACAGATTCATTGGTTTGCTGTGTGGCCCATGCATTTGTACCCTAGATGCAGCATACTATGAGTATCAACTGTCAACTGTGCAATAGGGTATTTTCATTTTTAAAAAATGCTGTCAGTTCAGTTGCTGTGCTTTGCCTCAAAATATATATAGAAGTACCAGTTTACAAAACACTCTAAAATAAAATGTGCTGCTTTTCTTTTTGAGACATGCCTTCAGAATAGCATGATCTTAAGAAGGTACCTCAAAATGAGTCTCTATTTTACCAAGACTCCTTTAGAAGAATGCTGAGTGTAAGGATAGATCGCCTTTCATCCTATGTGCTTCTGAAGTGTCATCTCAGAATAATTTTTCTTTAACTGATGGTCTATTGTAATAGGCTACTCTAAGCATTTCTTATCAAAATATCAACCAGTGGGGTAATTGTCTGTCTAAATTGCAGTTACAATGTCAAGTTTTGTGTGTTGCACTACAGGTGTTAAAAATGTTTTTGAAAGCTTATTTGGTAGTCTAATATACAGCCTAGTGTACATTATAGTGAAAAAGGTGAAAATTAAATATTAAAAATACCATATGTATTTTAAGAGAGAGTGACCCAGTAGTTTTAATGACCATTAGTCAATGCAAATCCTGACACTTCCCAGAAATTTAATTTTTTTAAAAATAATGTTTAAAATTTTTCAGTATTCCAGACTTTTAGGTGCAATCTGTTTGTTAGGGTTTGTTTTTTTAAAGGTCCATTGTCATTATAACATTCATGAAATACATGTGTTGCAATGTGCATGAAGAATACTGATGAACTTTTTTCTCCACTTTTAACACCTTTGAGGTGTTTCTAGAAGGTATCTAAAAAACCTTTCTTAGATGTGTCATCATTCTAATTTGCTTTTTTGTCTTGCTTATAAAAGAACAAAAGATGAGGAGATTACAGACCTTAATGCTGTGCTCTTTCCTTTCCAGAATCAGTATGCAGAGAAAAGTCTTATATTAAATGGTTTTCCTGTCTAACAATTAGGTTGATATGTACTGAATATAAATTTGAAGACAAAGGTTGTGACAGCTCAGCAAACTATTTTTGTAATCTGACACCACTAAAACAGTGCAAAAGAATTGATGCTTTGCGTTCTTGAGAACAGTTTCTGTCTACTTTTCTATAAAATAATCATTTAATCAAGTCTCACTGCCCTAGAACTTAAAGCATTTCATGGAAATATATGGTATAAACCATTCTATTTTGAAATATTTTTTTAGTAATTTTTAGTCACTTCTAACTTTTGCTAAGACATACATTTAATAAATAATTTGCCTGTGATATAACTCGTACAGTCAGTGTCAGTCCTTGCTACTTAATACATTAATAGACATAAAAGCACCTTTTTTCCTGGAAGCATTGAATAGAGGTCCTTTTTATTGATCAGATTTGTCAGTTGGATCAGTGGTCCTGAATTTAAATCTAACTTGATTAATTTTAATGGTTTTCATGTATCAGAGACTGCCTTCAGGGAAAGTCTGTCTTCAGCAAGATGAAAGCTCAAACTTGGCTTTAGAATGTTCATTTAAACTATTAAAAATTCAGCTGTATGTTTTGAGTGTAAAAACAGTGTTTTTAAAAAACTTTTGTAAAATGAGATTCAGACATACTAGTGTGACATATGCTTTTGCTTTTACTCTAATATTCAACAAGAAAAGGATTTTGTTTTCTAGAAGAACTTGGCAGATATAACTTAAAGTTTAGTAGCAGTTGTTATAGGCTTTATTTCTGAGAAATGAACATCTAAAAATAGTGCTTTTTTGAAGCATGTGAGCTGCCTTTGTATAAAAACCATTACAGCTGCTGTCTCATGTGATGCTTTATATTGCTGGTTTTACTTCTAAGTCTAAGTCAAAAACTTTACTGGGAGGAGGACTAGGTGTCATATATTTTGGTAGCAACATTTTAAACAAACTATGCCTCTGTAGAAAATAAATCAATCACGTAGTGTTGAGAACCTGTCAGAGGACTTGTTCTGTAATCTGTAATCAAAGTCATCAATTATATAATGTGAAAATAAGGGTAGGCTCTGGGAATATGTATGTGTTTCTCTTAATTTTGTATATTTAGAATAAGAGTTATGGGTGGTGATGGACAGGAATGTCCTGAAGTAGTAAAACTGTCGTGTTTTGTTCCCTTAGTATTTGGAACCCTAGTCTGCAGTGATATGAATTGCAGATGACAGAGGTGCAGTAGGGCATTGGAAAATGAAAAGGTCTTTTTGGCCAAAACAGACTAATTTCGGTACCCTAACATCTCGCAGCAGTGTTTAGAAATATGTGTTCTGCAGGTTTTAGGTAAATACACAGACTCAAATAATTCTGATGAAGAGAGGGGGTTAACCAGCAACAGAGGAAGTTTGATGTGTAAACAGAATGTCAGTTGGAAAAGATCAAGGACAGAGTTAGACAGGCTTGTGTTTCAGCCTCTGGCATAGGAGCTGTTTGTACCAGTTCATAGGATAAACCATGCAATGATAAAATATTTATGTGAAAAGCCCCTGCATCACCATCTCGGGTGATGGGTTGCCCTGGTCTCTGGTGTCGTGTTGTATCTTGGCCAGGGCTGCTTGCAGGGCAGGCAGCGAGACAGGACCTGCTGCGGTGCCTTTTCACTCTTATTTCTTCCACACGCACGTAACGCGCTGTGAGTGAGCATCTGGCTGAGTCTCAGGTACTTCTGGTCCCGTGTGTCTGTTTACAGTGTCTTCTCTGGCTCCATTCTCTTGCTTCCTGACTCTCAGTGACAAATAAAGCAGCCCAGTGCTGAATAGTGGTGCTCCCAGTCCTGCAGTCAGTTGCTGGAGCTCTGCATAGTTTCTGCAGGCGTCTTGTTCTCTTGTCAGCCACTATTCTCTTGAATCTAAAATCAGCATAGGGTAGGACGGTTCCAGTCTGAACATAAACTGTTTCCTAGTCTGCAGTATGTTGTCTGTACATTAAGAATAAACACTTTGCCTTGAAAGCCATTGAATTCTTCAATACGTTTCATGTACTGCTACCCAAACCTGTCTGGTAAATTCATGGGTTTCACTCTTTGACCTGACTTTGGTCTCTGGCAGGAATAGGTGGTCATTTGCCAAGTGTACTTATATTTTATTTCAGTTTTCCCTGTTCAGTCAAGTCCTGTTCCAGAAATTGCAGAATTATGAAAGAAGGGTTCCCTCACCTTTCCAATGATGCGTGCTGCAATTGCTGTATATTCATTGTAGTACTTTGCATTTGCGCATGGCGCTGTCAATTTACAATTTAACACCCTTAGGCATATGTGGGGGATTAAAAAAAAAAAAAAAGCAGTGTTTTGAGGTCAGGAGTTCAAGACAAGATTCCTACTTGCAAAGATTTTGATTTTGATTTTTCTTTTTTACACTTTCTGCTGTTAAGTCCTGAGAAGAGAGGCAAGATTGGATCCTCTTTAAAGTAGAACAAGAATTTCGCTACTTTATGGAGCACAAATTTTTTTATTTGGATAAAGAAGATACGTCATGTTTGGGTTTATTTTATTTTTAAGGAGGAAATGTTCATGGTGATCAGTATTCTTGTGTTCTCCTTTTCTATTATTCACAGATTTTAAATGTAGAAAATCCTTAAAGACGTAAGAGGAATTTGCCTTTTATCTGTACATGGCTGAGCACAGTGGTCTTGGTTAGCAAGGATTTAAAAAAGATTCCAGATCAAATATCAGAAAGGCTATTACTGTGTTGTTACCCTCCTTTAGTGCCTATATTTGATGCATTCAGTGGGAGAGAAATTTTATGAAACTTAGTTCTGTGAAAATACTTAGATACAAAATATCCTCCTAAATTTAAAACTGCACTGTTTGTTTTGCATCCTAAGTAATTTCAAATGTTACCTCTGTTTGTAGGTGAACTGAATCTATTGCTTCTGAGTTTGTGTTTGTACGCAAAAGCAGTTAGGCTTAGATCTAGCATTAGTAGGTGCTTGCACATTACTTACACCTTTCAAAGTTTTTTTTTTTCCCTCCAAAACACTTTTCTGAAAGTGGAGTGGTTTTGGAAACATTTTGTTATTTCAGCTTTCTTCAGAGCTTCGGTCTTTTGAAACCACTCCAGGTTAAAATTTTTTTTAAAATGCTGTGTATCAAGTCATACGAGCACTAAATTGCTGCTGGAGAGTTTCCACTCAGAAGAAGTGGTTGAGGCAGTTGCTGTTTACTAATGATAGCTTCTCATAATGGCTTTTCTATAAGCATATTTGTCAGATTTGTTGCTTCAACTTTTCTGAACTGCGGAGTCTCTTGAGGTCTTGCCTTTGGCATTGAGATGCATGTTGTTTTTTAGTTATGAACTAACACTGTTTTCATTGTCCTTCTTTCCTGCTGCTGCTTTTTGTGCACTTGCTTCTTCCTGGCCTGGATTTTTATGTTTGCTGTTCTTCATTCCTCAATTGTATGTGTACACAGCCTCATGGTGAGAACAGAGACTCTCCTGGACCATCAAGTAAGTGACTCCTCTCTCCTACATTATGTTTGCACATATGTTCATAGTAGTTAGCATGTATCTTTGCATATAGTTGCTGGGATAAATACTAGGTTTTCTTCTGTATCATTATTGAGAAGTTGAAGTGTGATGAAAATTTGCTGTTGGAAAAGTATTTTGCCTGGCATACCACTCATCTAAATGTTTCCCTACCATAGCCTTTATTTTTTTAGTGGGAAAAGTTTATTCTTCACCTCTCCTAGTCATGGCTAGGAAAAAAAAATCTTCTGCATTATTTATCTGGAAGAGAAAAGGCTATTTCTATCAGTTTGAAATGAAAATTTCAAATGCTATTGTAGTATAGGTAGTAAAGATATGTAAATAATGGTTCAGAAACAGTTTTTTGTTTTTGAGCTTATCAATTTCTAGTGGTTCACACATAACACATAAATTTCAATAATTTTTACAGATTCAGAATTGAACAGATGTATAAATACTGTAATTCTTCAGGAATGGATCTGGTGAGGTGCTAGGGAAAACTTCAGATGTATGCTGCTTACATGCAGTCAGAGACTTACTGGTGCCATTGGTCTGTGGGCATTAGTATGATTGGCAGAGTGATTTTGCCTGAGATGAAGTTTGTGTATGTGGTAAAAAGAAAAGTGTAGGCACAAATTGTTTATTTTTTCTATGAAAAAACTGTGCAGAAGCTGTGATCTTAGCTGATATGGATTATTTTAGATATTAAAAAACAACGTTGAATTGAATTGTAATAAACCTCTTCCTGTATATGATGTCCTTGTGGTATTTTCAGTGGTGTAGGCACTTTCACAGGCTCATTATAGAAACAGAAGTGGGAATCTGACACTTCGGATTTTTTTTTTTGATAGCTTTACCTGGAATAAATTGGCTATAAAGACCATAATTTATGTTTCTTCTAATGTATGAATTGTACTGACAAACTTTTATATTAGTAATTTGATGACCAGTATGATGAACATGAACAAAGTATTTATTTTCAACTCTCAACAGTTCTGTTGGTATTGAAATGTGACCTCTAAAGAGTCACAAGGAGGCTTTGATATTTACTGTTTGTTGTTTCTTCGCTAAAATAATACCTTGTCTTCTCCCTTCAGAACACATGTCTGGGCATTAGAATGAGGCATTTTGCAGCAGGGGGGGACAATTTCCTCCTAGTGGCTGCTACGGTGTGGATAAATAGTTATATTCTTAATTGATTTATTTCCAGATGTTTAGTACTTTTATGATGCTTTGTATAAAAAGAAGATTTAAAAACTCTCCTGCCAATCATTCTTCAGCATTATAGATGGAATTTCTTGAAAACTCACTTGGTTTAAGAAGTTCACCTTGAATCTCCAGGCATGAGAAGTGCTTGCCACATGGTATTCTATATTAGGTGATACGTAAACTTTGTATGGTAGTAAAAGAGCCTGACAGTTCTAGGAGTTGTTGCAGGACCTAATTGACTCCTAATGAAGGAATATGAATTTTACAGTGAGCTTGAACCTTGTAGTCCTGTTAGTGTGACTGAGTCACCACAGCTGAATGTAGCTATGCTTTAGTAACACTTGTGTGCAGAACTTGCTTATGCTCCAGGTTACTGGCAAGTACTGCCTGAGAAATTATTGCATTCTGACAGCTTAAAGAAACCTTTGGAATTCCCAAACTTAAAGCTTAAAAAAGAGTTAGCAGTGCTGCATGCTGTGCCCATTGACAAACAAGCCTTCTGCACAGGTTACTCAGGAGAGGGTTGCTAGTGCAGTTCCTGCTGCGGTGGCATAGGGGCTGGTGGGAGCACCTGCAGGGTGCAGTAGGCTGAGGAATCCCATCCCTGCAGAAGCCAAGTGGCCAGTGGCTCCTCAAAAGGAGTTTTCAGCTAATTGGCTGAAAGTTAGTCCTCCTGCAGTGCATTGTACACTTTAAATCTTTAAAAGAACTGTAGCTCACTTTCCTTGCAGTGACCTGTTTTGTATAAACCTGTGAAGCAACTGCTTTTTTACCCCCCTTTTATTTTTCCATCCAAGACTTTCTGTGGTACTGTCCCTTCCCAAGACTTCAGCAACTGCCCTGCTCCCCCCTTTACTTACTTGTAGTTGCAGAACAATAAACAGCTAATTTGGAACAACAAGAAGAGCAAAATCAGACACTACTTTGAAATACCAGCCTTCTGGCACTGATTGACTTGATAGACTTGATAGACTTGGTCAAATGAGCTTGTTGCTTCCTTTGTCTGTTTCCTCACATATTTTTTCCACAGCAGCAGTTCACATAGAGTATAGTTTGTCTGGAGCAGAGCTTTAGGTGGCTTATCTGATGTAGAAAAAGAATACAGGTGGGGTACTGCAAACCTTGCATTCTTCATAGAATCATTTAGGATGGAAAACACATTTAAGAATCATCAATTCCAACTGTTAACCCAGCATTGCCAAGTCCACCACTGAACCATGTCCCCATGTGTCACATCTATACATCTTTTAAATACCTGCAGGACTGGTGACACTTCCCTGGGCAGCCTCTTCCAATGCTTGAGAAGCCTTGTGATGAAGAAATTTTTCTAATATCCAATCTGAACATCTCATGCCACAACTTGAGGCTGTTTCCTCTTGTCCTGTCGCTTGTTTTGTGGGAGAAGCTACCTTTCAGGTCGTTTTAGAGAGCAGTAAGGTCTACCCTGAATTCCCTTTGCTCCAGGCTAAACAACCCCAGCTCCCTCAGCCATCCTTACCAGACTTGTGCTCCAGACCCTTCACTATCTTCCTTGCCCTTCTCTGGACACTCAAGCACCTTTTTATTTTTTCATACTGCTTTGTGTTCATTCCAGGTTTTGCTGCAAAATGTTTCCACTACTGTAATAAGAGTAGTGATAAAGCTAAGAAGGCCTTTGTACTTTGCAGAGTCCATCCAGAGAATAGAACTTGTTTGGTTTGACTCAAATCTTCTGCTGAACTTTTAAGGAAAGCTTGGGAACTCTTAAAATCATCCGTGTTGTAAGTTTCAGTCTTTTCTTTAGTAAATATTGCTTGTTTCCCTCTTTGAACACCTTGCCAGTATATCTGCTTTCACATGACAGATGTTAAAGAGACAATCATTCTTTGACTGTGAAAAAAGGTACAGTTTTGTTATGTGTAGGTTAAGAAAATGTGCAGAAACAATAAAACAGGATGACTGGCCAGGTGATCCTAGAAATAGGAAGACACCAGACGAGTCTTTCAGACTGATTAGACTGATGAGGTTGAAGGAGAGTAACTCTTCTGTTTTAAGCCTTTGCCTTGACAGAATTTGTACATGATTTGTATTGCTAAGGCTTGTTTCTTGTGATGAATATACAGACATTCATCTTAGGTTTCTGGGATGTTGGTACAGCTTGATCTGGTAAGCTGTTTCATGAGCTGGCTGCGTTGTGACTAGTTGTACCAAAAGCTATCACAAAAGTGGCAAAGAAAAGAAGTATTTCAGAAGATAAGCAACAGCTCAGTGCTGTATCTGTATTGAGTATCAGCCTTTCCTTTCCGACCTCATGCTAGTTTTTGTTTTCATCTCTTGCCTCATGTCTTAGACCAGTCTTACTGGCTTCTTTCTGCCATCATCTCCAAAGCAAATATCTGGTTTCAAAACCTCAGTTTTTAGAATGAAGTGTTTCACAGCAGTGATTGAATACCAGTTTCATAAATAGCAGTGAAGTTCTTCATAGAAATCTATGCACAAGCCCATTGAATGATCATTCATTTTGTATTTCAGCAGTGGTAACAAACAGTGATGAACAGCCTATAACTCCAGGAAAAATGAACCAGCACCAGGGAAAAGAAGCCTATGTAACTCCAGCCAAAGAGTTACTCCAACCATGTCTCAGTCCAGGAACTGCCCATAGTCATGGTAAGGCAAAGTTATTTTTTACAGAGGTTTTAAGGAACTTAAATACTGACATAAATTATCTGCTCCAAATACTGGTTTGACATCACTGCCTTTTACAATAAAGAGGTAAGGAAGAAAGCATATTGAAATTTTGTATGTAAGTATTTGTATCTTTGTGATAATCTGAAACAGGAGAAAAATGTGTTGCATAATGCACTAGTTTATTAAGGTTTGCTATGATTTGTTTGATGGGAGGACAGTCCACATGATGGTAAATGATTATTTGTAGTCCTTTAAAACACACAGTAATATTCTTTTCTCAGTATTCAACTTGTGTCTTTATGCAGCAGTGTAATGATGTACCATAAGTGGAACTTTTGTGGAAAGATACTTCAACAATTACTTCTACTGAAAGATCATTTTCTTTAGAAAAAGAGAAAAAAAAAAGTCTCAACACTATTTTTTGCCCACTTTCAAACAGTCCCTCCGCCTTGCTAAACCTGTTGAAAACAAACTCTGTGGATCCATGAGAACTGACTGGATGGAAAGTGAAACTCATTAGTATGCTTGACATGCTGATAGAGTATTCAAGAAACAAAAAAAAAAGGCAATAATTGCCCTCCTTGTTCTTATTTTCATTTTAAATAACTTGTATTTGTTGCTTAGGAAATCACTGGATGTGTTTCTTGGGGTGTGTGAAGTTCTTAGTGAAAACTTCAGGCTTTTAAAATTAATATTCTCTTCCCTTTTTACTATTGGCAGCCATGCTAGTCATTCACGCTTCCTTTAGTTTTTTTCATAAGTCGTGTTCCTGACACGGTTTTATATTTTTAACTGGTTTTGGTATGAGTCTCCCTAACTGGCATAGCTTGCTTTGTCAGAGTAATGTTACTAATGTTTCAGAGTAATAAATCAGTGTCTTAGGTAACTTTGAATCATATTCCTGTTTTCCCCTTCAGTTCTACTAGAGAAGAAAAAAACTTTGAAACAAAGACAGTTGTTACTGTGCTGAGTCTGGTAGTATCTTATTGTATTTTAAAGTTATTATGGTAGTATTTTTGGTACTACATACAGCTAGTTCAGATATATTTTCTAATTCCTGGTGTTATCTCATTGGAACACCACTTGATGTCCTCTGGCTTGTGTGAAGCTTACTCTAGAAATATTTTCTGTATAACATACATATAACTTGTGTGTAGCTTTTATTATGTTGAAAGAACTTTTGGTTATTTTCTCTCTGTATCTTGTTGTATCTTTATTAGACAAATGCTAGAGTTATGTAAGTGTATTTGAATATTCTAATAAATTCTTCCTTTTAATATTGATGTTCCCACTAAGTTATAAAGTCAAACTGTTGTGTTTTTTCAGGGCTTTCACTCATAGGAAAATCATTAAAATGGGCTTGAAAAGCATTAAGTCTTGATTGTCCTATGTCAACCAACTTGCAGATATTAAGTTTTCTCTCCATTTTTTTTTTCTTCTGAATATTTCTGGGCTTATAGAAGTGAATTTTAGCCAGTTAAATGTATTTGTGCCTTTTTCAGTATCAGTCATCACTGACTTAGTTTTCCAGGAGCACTACTAGATAAAAGTACTTTCATGGAACAAGAAATTTGGCTTGCATTCAGTTTTAGTAGAGAAATTGTACAATGTGGGCTAGGCTTCAGCAACCCACAATTACTGTCTTGCAGCCTATCTACAGCTTGAGAGGTGATTTTAATGGACTGGGTTCACCAGCATTTAAAAATTGGGTGAATATTCAATGTTAGTTATTCCTATGACAAAATTACAGTGCTGGCAATAATGTGAGCTTATTACATTGGAGAAAAAGAGATGTAGTGGAAGCCTGAAAAAGATGAAGTAGAATAGAGCTTCTTGTGATGGAGTACTTGAGGCTGACTGCTGTAACTGAAATTCAGTTAACCAAGGTTTTTATGATGAGCCTGTGGTGTGGTATAATGAGATAGTAGGTGTTTAGATACAGAATTTGAAGGCATTTACAAGGAACTAAATGGAAATACTTTTAGTCACTGACATCTGAAGTCATCCTTAGGAGATTAGTAATGTAAATAAACAATTCAATATCATGCTAGGCACAGAACAACAGAGAATCAAAACAGAAAAAGTATTATACTGTCTACAAAGAACTGATTAAATATATCTAAGGGAGAACTGTGACACAGGTACTTAGCTTTTGCTGCTGGGCAGTTGGATGCTGTGCAGTGCTATTTGGCTACTTTTACCTAGGCTATTTCCTGCTGCCTGAATAAGAAGCACCTGTGTTGCAAAGGCCACTTTGGCATAGAACTTAGAGCTCAAAACCAGGTGAGTCAGAATGAAACAAAGCCTGTGATGGGGCAGTCTCTGGAACAATGAGCACTAACTCCATGGTGGCTGTCCGGCAGCTGTCTAGGGACAGGCTTGTTCAGTGACCATTTTTTGGAAAATCTACTGGAACAAGCTTTATATGTGTCATCTGCTTGAGTTTTAAGTAAGATCCTAATGGCAAGTATTACAAATATGGTTAAAACTACATGAGTCTTCATGCGAGGGAGGGGAGGTAAACATTTAACATCAGTTTGAGCCCCTGACTTCGTCCTATTTGGAACAAAGAGAACCATGTAATATGTCAATGTGAAGTTGTAAGTGGTATGTATTTTACTGTTTTAGGTGCTGCTGTGTATAAATACTGTTTTCATTACTGTGTTTTCATTTCTGACCATAGCTCTGGATTTCAGAAAGATTAAGACATGTCTTCCTCCTCCCTCACTCCTGTCACTCTTGCAAGATGGAGCTCAGGATGTTTTCTGAGACAGATGGGGGTCTTCTTCTTGGAGTCACATACAGATTTATTTTATAAATGTAGAGTACAGTTTGATCTTGCAGCATTGTCTAGTGATTGTTCAGCAAACTGTATTTAAAATGTCACTGTTCTATATAATCTTTGCACTGTTTTACAAAATAGTTTTAAGATCCTTAAGTTATGCTGTCCTTTATATTCTGAGGCTGAAGTAGCTTACCTGTGAGGCTACAGATTGGCACGTGTAGGTGTGGCGGTCACACTCACTTCCATAGAAAGCTTTAGCAAGGTTGTTTTTTTCCCTGTATGCTTCTAACCTGTTTATGTAGAAAGTTTAGAATTTTAGTGGCCAAACACTAACTCAGACATAGATATCATTGATCCTGAGATGGGCTTTTAATTTTAATTTTTGTGGATTGTATTTATTCCTGCCTTGCCCCTCAGGTAGTTAACTAGAGCATCAGAATAGCCTAGTCCTGATCATAATGCTACAACTAATGTGCCTTGAACATACTAAATTATTATACTATGGTTTTTTGCTCAATATTTTATTTAGACTTGTCAGACTTGGAATAGGACCTAAATAATTCAGTAGCCTTTTGATGGAAACTTTAATGAGCTTGAGGAGTTAGCTTTATCTGTGAAACTTTGCTTATGTTAGTGGGATGGTGTTTCTTTAGGCTCTGGTGGAGTTCATTTTCTGTGTTTGCATTCAGTGGTTAAAAATGTTATTAATTATTAATGAACAAATGACTAAACTTCTGTTGAGCTTACTGTTGGAATGTTTCCTTTTTTAACCTAGCGTAAGTGTGACCAAACGGAGTAATTGCTTTCAGCGTGTTAGTAATTCTTTTTGATAATAGTATTTGGTTTGTAGATGGCAAAATCTTGCCAGTCTGTCTGGTTCCAAACCAAGCTGTTTCCTGGATATTTGGGTTATATTTTATCTTTGATAGTGATTTCTGTTTTTCTTTTCACCTTTCCTATGAGTTTACTCTCGATGTGTAGGCTGACTTAGTCATGGAAGTAACTTCATGCAGTCTCCTGTTTCCCTTCACTGTATCTGTTCTTTGAGTAACTAAGCTGATGAATGGCTAAATAACTTACTATCTTGACACAGTAAGAACAATTTATTATTAAGCATGTCATGCTTTGTACTTCACTTCATCTTCCCATAAGTCTGTCTCATTGTCTCACTGCTAAAGAACTGTTAAAAGGTCTACGTGAGGCTCTCCAAGAAGCTTTTTTCTTAATACTTCAATATTAACAGTAGGTGTTGCTTCTGAAGCAAGGCACCTGCTCTGCAGAGTAAATGCATTTCATGTCTTAGAAAAACGTTAACACTTCTGCTTTCTTCTGCCACATAAGTATTCTTTCTAAAACCTTGCAAGCCCTCATGCTTGGAAACTCTTGGTCTTGTTTTATTAGGAGGTATTTTAATTTGTCTTGCCTTGCTTTTAATGATGAGGAAGTATTTTGTAATCAACAGTGTGTGGGAGCCATGGGCATTGGTTGTTCTTTAGGTGGGTTAATGCCTGTTGTCCTGCTGCAGGGTCCTGAGCCTAGGGACACGGGTGGTCACTTTTCAGTTTTTCGACAGAGTATGGAAGTAAAGCCCCAGTTCCACAAAACTGTGTAACTAATTTGGAGTAGCTTTAGTGATGCTTGTCTTAAATAGAATGTGAGTGGGGCTCTCGTCACAACAGGAGGAAGGAGCTTGAGCCCTAAATAATCTGATCTTAGTCTATGTTATAAAACTGAATTTCTTGTCAAATGTTTTAAGTTCTGCTGTGTGTGGTTAGTCTCCTGAACACATTATCCTGACGTCCTGCTTCCTTACTGTCATGCGTACTCCAGCACATTCCTCTCTGCAAGTCATTTTGTTTATTAGAACTTGCCATTTCTGAAATGCTACTCCACCCAGTATTTGAGGCTTGGGTAAATTGCATATACTGCTTTCTGTGTGGGTCAAAGCTTTATGAAAGTGTGGTACTGGGTTTAAAAGGCACAGCAGGGCTGATTGCTGTGAAACATCTCAAGCAAGTCCTCTTTCTTCATGCCATTCTCTGCAGGACTGGCCTACTTGAACCTGACCCATGACTTTGAGAATTTCATAAGGGTTGAGATGACAATGTTGAAACCTGAGCAGTGAGCAAAGCTATTTACTCAGTGTGGGAGGAGCTGAGCAGGCTGTTAGCAAGTGAGGAGGTGCAGCCAAGTGCAGTTGTCAGCAGTGCATGGGGAGCCTTGGTGGTCATTGCTAACTACTCACAGGCTTCCCTCAGGAATTACTCATCAACTAAACTGCACTGAACTTGGAAGTGCCATAGAACAGAAGAATTTTTGGTGAAAGAAATTTGCCTCTCTCAACTACTCTCCAACTTGTAACCTCACGGTTTAGGTATATTTTTTTTCTGAATCAAGTATCAGTACAGAAGGCAAGTATATCTTTAATACCCTTTTTGTTAAATAGGAAAAAACCACTTTTACTTCAAATCCACATGTGAAAATCAGATGTTGGATAAAACCTTCATAGGTATAATAGTCTACCTGTTTTCTTTTTCTGTTTTATGCATGCTGCAAAGAGTGTGTTTATACTTATTATGACCTTTTCATGGACTGGAGGGAGAATTCTACTGGAAAAGGTAGTAATGTTGAAATGTCAGGGCAAATTACTGTCAAAATTGCAGGGCAAGTCTGAAAAGCTTCTGCCTTCCTCTACTACACTAAGCTTTCCTTTCTCTTTCTTTTTTCTCTAGCTTTCACAGAGTTTGGTTTAAGATTTTGGCTTTCCCTTGGGTACCTCTATGGGGAAAAGGATTATTTTTTTTACATTACATCACTAGACATAGTCTTAGTTGTATTACTGCATCAGTATCAGCTTGTAGAATGTGTTAGTTATGCTAAACGTCTAAAATCTCTAGAAAAGGATTATTATAGTGAAAATTCCTCATTTGGGTAATCCAGATAGATTTGATTTGAGTTCAATTTCATTGAATTCATGCCTTTACAATTTAGAGTGGTCTTTTTGTTAAGACTGTGGGTTTTTTTCAGCTGTAAGTATTTTTCCATTGGATAAATGTTTTAAAACAAAAACTAGACTTTGTCAAAAGTGTTCACAAATTGTCAGAACTCCATGTATCTTCTCTTTGTTTTGTACACCGAAATTTTGCATTTTACTCTAGGCAATATCCTGGAAGAATGTCCTAAGCATGGTATTAGGATTGGTTTTTCAGCCAGCATTTACTGTTTACTGTTGAAGAAGCCCGGATTCAATATCTGATATGAGAAATGAATTCTGTCCTTTAGAAAAATATATACATTAAATAAGTTTTTCTCCTCTAAAGAGACTGACTGAGAATGGAGTCTTCCCCTTGTGCTCTCTACCCCATCCTCCTGCCCTGAGATACATGAACTAAATATTTCAGTCATGTAGGGATTTTTGTCTTCCTACTGATACAGATGTTTTATAAAACAGAGAAACCAGGAATTTTTTTTTTCTATTTCAGTGGCATACTTAAGTCAAGTGCCTCCTGTCGTAACTTGAACTTTTGTTCAACAAAACTTATATATTCCTGTACAGATACACTGTGTCATGCACCTGATGCCTTTAAGCTAAAGTGCAGATACTTCCCTGTTTATGCAGGCTTTCCTGCCATGTCTGTCTTATGCAGTCGGACGTGGCTCTAGCTCTATTTGTGAGTATCTGAAACTGTGTAAACTTCTACGCTGTGTAAGAGAGTACATTTTCTAAATATATAAATTCTTAGAGCACTCAAAACTAATATCAAAAGGATAGATGGCTGCCTGGGACGTTAGTCTAAGACCACAAAGTCTGATTTCATCAATAGATGGACCCATGCTGTCTCAATTTATTTTCAGGAAAGAGAGAAGAAGAAAAAGGATTTAGGATTTTTTTTGGTCTTTGTGGGAGAGAGGGGTGGGGAGATGAAGGAGGAAGCTTAAATTAGATTTTTTTCTTTTCCTCCTCTGTTGTAGTGGTGAGATAGAGTCATATTTGAGTAAAAGGCTCAGAGACTGGCTCTCCTGTGTTGCTGTTGAGTTAAAGGAGAAGATGCTTATAATACCTGGATAACAGTTTCTTTGACTGGAGAGAGCCTCAGAGAGGGGAAATGTAACATTATCCATATTGAAATCCTTAATTTTATCTACCCAAAGAGTTCTGTTTCAGTTCTAAATGGAGGAAAGGGCATAGGAAGGGGAAAGAGGTATTTTAATCTCTTCCTGTTTACAGTTTGGCTACATGAGCAGTGTCAAGGGACCTGAGAGGTCATGGAGAGAAGTAAGGGAAAGGCCTTCAGGATTATGTTGTTTCCTGAAACCCCTGGAAATATAGCCACTCCTTATAACATGAGCATTAGGCGGCAGAGAAGACCCAGCTGTGAAACAAGCTGATGGGCTGGCAGGTAGGGCCCAGCAGCTGGAGGCAGGTGCAGACCAAGTGGTGGCTGATGGAGGAGCCTCCTCTCTCTTTAGTCTGTGTAGACTTAGACCCAGCCATTCCAGTAGGAGGGACACATGGAAGCATAGAAACCAGTGTCAGCAGAGTATTCTGGGCAGGGTCACAGCCCTGACTCTGAAAGAGGAGATAGCAGCCCCATTAACTGGGCAAGGCAGGTCTGTAATGAGAGGATTCAGTTCCTTCTGTGTGTACAGAGAGTTGTACTGCAGTTTTCTCTTGGTTTTAATTAGGAAAAAAAAAAGAAAATGCATATTCTGAATAGATTTGGACCAAGGTATTTGCTCTGTTTTGTAGTCAAGACAGATATGGAGAGGTGATATGGAGATGTGTTTATTAAAACAAAACAAAAAACCCAGAAAAACCAAACCAAAAAAACCCATCAACAACAACCAAAACCAACCCCAAAAATCCAAACCAAAAAACCCACCCAAACAAAGCCAAACAGAAAAAAAGGTAGTGTTCTCCCTCCTTGCATTTCTTTATCATTGCTGTGCTACTCTTTTCTGCTCCTTCTGGACAGAAGGACTGGACAAGGATCTGGACAAGGACTGTTTCAGCTGAAGGAAGTGTAAGACAGAGGATTGGATAAATGGAGACAGGCCTGAATACATGATGCTTATCCAGTTTTTCCTATTCCCTGTGCTTAAGTGAATTGTGTTTTTCATATAGCATATAATGGTTTCTATTGATGGCTATCTATGCCTCATCTTGGTTTTCTTCCTGTACATCTTTTTACCTTGTCATATATTGGGAAGTTAATACTACGCTTCTCTGTATAAGGAGATTGAGTAAATAGTATTATTTGAGGATTAATCATGTTCACACTACTAATTATTTAATTTATGGCATGCAATTCACTTTGTAAAGGAGACCTCTAGTATGGTGTAAGGTAAGAATTCAAGTTCTTATTTTCAAGGCAATTCGTGGTATTGTGTTGTCCCGTTTTTTAGTAGAGAAGATTTCAAAACCTATTTTGTCAGAAATAAGGTTTGATGGGGAAAATGGAACCAGCAGAGAAACACCAAATGGGAAGAAAGAGCACCCATTTGCAAGAGGGTGGCTGTGCACACTAGTCATTGCAGCAGAGAGGCTGCTGATGTAACGAGCAGTGGATGAAGTTGTTTAGGGAGAGATTATTTGACTTTCTTCTGGTAGCTGCCAGCAGGAGGAGTTTGGATCAGGAGATTTCTAGTCTTGAAACACAGTTTACTGGAATCTTTTATGTTTAAAATTTAAGCTGGCCCATTTAAGTCTTTTATTCACTGAATAAAATATTTGGGGCATTAATAATAAAAATCCTTTTTTGTGGAGATTATTTAGGGCAGCTCTTCTATGAGTCAGGCTGGTTTGTATATAAAAATGTGGGGGAGTTTTAAGAAGAAAAAGCAATTGCCTCACCTTTTAAAGGAAAATAAGAAATGAAGATGCAAATGCCGTGGCAGTCAGTTGGCAAAAACTAGTTAGGTGAGTGCCTGAACAGGAAAATTCATCTTGGCTGTGTAATGCAAACAATTTACTGAGTTTTTAGATTCCCAGAGCGTACCACAGTATCAAACAGGGAATCCTCATGAGTTGTCCTTTGTGCAGTATAAATATGGGACTTGAAAGACTGACAGGAACTTGATTTAAGGAATCCTTAAAACATAAATACCATATTTGTGTGCTTAGAAATGAGTAGGACCAAAACTGGGAGGTAAAAAATGAGATGTGTTTACCAGAAGAAAGGAGCTGAAGCAAAGCCATTCCACTTTAAGCTTCCTAAGAGCTTTGATGAGAGGGGTATAGTGTTGCTTGGCTTGCTGCTGATTTGGCAGCCTCTGTCTCTTCACTGCATTTTTCATGTGCGCCCTTCGTTTGTTTCTTTTTTTTCTTCTTTTGTATCTTACTCATCAGAATGTGAGGTAAAAGGCTGCTACTGCAACACTCTTGCTCCAAGCAGCTTATGCTAACCAGCTTTCACAGAGAATATAATCCTTACACAAACACCTTAACTCATGAAGGAAGAAGGTCCAGTGCGACGTAGGTTTTCTTCATGTGCTGGGATTTCATCTGTGTTTTCTCCAAGAGCTGATGGCCGAAAGCTCGTCCGGAATGCTTCATTTGGTGGATATAATGAGCTCTCTCCTGCTTTACCAGGTTTGTTTCTGTCTTGCATTTCTTAAAATGTACAGAAGCGAATAGAATTTCCACCTCAAATTTTCACTCTTGAATGAAAGTCATGTACTGAGATGTCACTAGAAATTGGAAAGAGTATTGCTTGTGTGCATTTAGATAACAGCTCTTTGTAGTGGCAAGATCTGCAGACAGGGAAATGAGTAAGTTAGCTTTTACACTGCCACAAATCTCACTTTAAAATGCATTGATGTATCTAAGACTGACTGGAATGTTGGTTTTGATTGTTTGAGCTTTTAGGACTGAGGTTCTGTGATGTGGTTTATAAATGCCTTCCTCTCTTGTACTTTCCACTGCTCCCCCCTGCCCCCCTCCTTCCACCACAAACACATAATGGATCTGCTTTAAAATGGTAAGGTACAGCAGAAGGTTTTCATTTAGCTGAAACTACTGGAAAATCTACAGACTGGTCATCAACGGTTTGACATAAAATGACAAGATAGAAAACGAGGCTAAAAACGTAGCCTTCTTAAACTCTGTAGTGCAAGATTTTGAAGACTTACAACCCCTGCAAGGGCTTTAATCTCCTTTTGCTCAGATTTGTTGTTTCCTGAAAATCAGTACTGGAATACTGAAATATTTTTTTAGATCATTGCACATCATTGTTCATAATGTGCACTTCTGATGTAGGTACTTGAATTTCAGAAGTTGATGTCAGAAAGCCTCAGTGCTTGAAAATGTGTTACAAGGTCACCCATTCCTGAAGGGGCATTCCTGAATTGTGCATTCTTTCCTGAATTGCTCTGGATGTGTGATTTGCCTTGTGCATGCGCAGAGATGCACTTCATTGTGTAGTCTCCTGGGGCCAGGATGTTGTGGGGGGAAGGAAAGGAAGGAATAAAATAATTTTCACTTTCTTCTGCGTCCCTTCTACCGCATGGCTCACTGAATTTGTAAGCTCTGGTTCTGAAGCCCTGGAGCAGAGTTAGGTGCAGACCATGGGGAAAGTTGCAGACACCATGTTTTATTAAACTTGTTTTATCCTGGAATGTTTCCTTTCACTCTGTTTCAGGAAATGCTTAGGCTTCAACCAAGCATTTAACACTGAGTTTTATTCAAGCTGCTTATGAAATAAAAGATCTCAAAGCTTGAAAACATGGAGTTGACAACTAGACAGGTGCTTCCTACCTTTAAAATAAATATGTATAGTCTGGTAATTAGTGGAGAGAAAAAAAAAGATGTCTCATTTTGTATTTGCTTCCTTTCTGTATAGAATTCTGCAGTTAAAGCTGATCAGTGTTCATAAGCAGACAACGAATGACCACTTAAAATGCAGAACAAATGGAAAGCAGTTTTTAATGAAAAAATTCAAATGTGTACATAGAGTTTAAAAAATGCGTTCTCTTTTGGAATCTTCCATATATCTCTTCCATATATCTTTCCCCTAACATATATTTCAACATTCCTAACATGCTTAATGAACATTCTTTATGTACTCTTCCAGATTGGTTTAAACAAGGAGTAATTGTCTGTTTTAAATATACTTGTGTATAGTGATGACAGTCTTGGGTTATGTTTTAAAAATTTTATATGGTGCTTACAAAAGAAAACCCTACTGTTAGAAAATACATAAAAGGACTTTCCTTACTTTTCGGATTACTTCACTTTCAAAGTCCATGTAGGAATCTGCATGGACTAATATTAACTAATTGTTAATGTGGGACTGTGCTTTTAAATCTGGTTGTCAATCAGCTTTTGAAAGTCAGTCAGTTAAAAAGACTATGGTTCCCTTTGTTCAATTCTTCAGAAAGATTTTTCCTTTTTTTTCTGATGTGCTTATTATATAGCACCAGTATTGATAATTCTCGCTAAGTACCGCTCATAGTTCTTCCAGAAGCATTTTCCTGCTCAATTATTTGTTCCTTAAAACTGCACATGCACACCAGTAATCAAATCAGGCTGTTCCTTTCTTTTCACTTGGAAGTGAGTAATACTGTTGCTTGGATTGCTATTTTTGATCTCTTCATGCATTGCATCGCTTTCTTACCGTTTTTTCTGTATGTTTGAAAAAAAGCTTCCAGTGGATAGTAATTATTTCTTTTATGGATAAAGTAGATCTGACATTAAAAAGTAACATGCTTATTTTCTGATGTATTTTTCTCATGTATCATACTTGCAGGTGGCATTTATTGAGATGCATAAAACCAGCATTCGAGATATAAGATTTATGTGGTTGGTTTTGGCTTTTCCCTTCCTTCAAAATTGACTGAAGGGACAGATTGTGGGTGCAACTTCAAAAAGTATATGTTATGCTTGAAAATTGAAATCTGTTATCTAGACAGGCTTTTTTGGAACTGTACCCTGACACAGTCTTTATTCTAATAGTCTTTAATTTTGCAGTGTGTATAGCTTTGCTTTTTGTCAACAACGGTGTTTTGAAGATTTTTTTCTTTTTAATTGATTACATAATCTGTCTCAGTCTCTAAAGCAGCACTGTTTGATTTTGTTTCATCGACCTCTTGTATGCAAAGTTTCTGGTTCCTCTGTCAGGCTCTTAAATCTCTCTGAAAGCTCATAATGGGTTTTAATGTAGGTTTTCACGTGCAAATTTTGGAAGAATGTGCTGGGTGCTCACCGTAAGAATGCACTAGTGGACAGTTTCCCTTGGCTTCTGAGATAATACCGTGAACTGTGGCTGACTGCACTGGCATTGGGATCAGCTTTCAGAGCCCATGGCACCTGTGCTGTAAAGATAAGGCAGGTCACACTGAGAGAGAGTCTGTTAAGATGTAGTGTTGCTTTGAACGCAGCCACTGATGCTCAGAACTGCTTTAGAGAGTGGTGCTCCAAACTCTAAAGATTCCTTTCAGAATTGTAGATAAAAAATGACACACAAATTCAAAGGATTCAATAGAGAGAAAATTACCAAAGGGGATTGTCTTCAACACCTGAATTTCTACATTGTGAAATGTGGGCTCAGGTTATTTCGTTAAAGAGCTGCTGATTGAGTTACCAGGTGGGAAAGAACAAGTAAGCTAAGATATTAAGCCCAAAACCACTGCCTATAAATATTGAAAAACTTGAAACACTTTCTTTTTATTACGCCCTGCTTCTAGCATCTTGTGCTCTGGCAGTCTCTGCTCCAGACAGCTGTCTGTATTGTGAGCTTATCCCTCTACACAGAGGGAGGTTATGAGTTGGATGGTGGGGGATGCAAAGCTGGATGACTGGGTTTCCTCACAGGCTGAGATGAGGCAGTGCAGGGTGTTCCAGGAGATGCAGCACCCTGACTTGGCTTTGCTAATGAACCCCTGAGACAGCCCTTTTCTGTGCTGTGGGTGAGGAGGGGAACAGTCCGTGTGATGGATAAGTTCATGAATCAGCTGGCATGCACACCTCTCCAGCTTGAGACACTGAAAGCAAGGAAGTGAAATTCATGGATATACAACTGAACTTTGGTCTTCATGTCCAGTTCTCTGGGACAGAATAGTTCTTTCTGGTTCCATTTCTTCTTGGTGATACTGATGCAAATCTTGTTTGTGAAAATAAAAAAATGTATGTCTGTTTGATAAGGGTGTATAAAGTCCTTAAAACGGTTGTGCTTTAGAAAGCAAGCTTGGAATTATAGCTTCTCTTCTGTAAGAACAATCCTGACTTAGCACTTCCTTGCTGATTCCCCCTCACTAGGGCTTCTGTATGTGCCATTAAATAAACAAAAATGGGAAAGTCGTTAGAAAATGCCTGCATTGCATTTTCAGTGGGATTTGATTCCTTTTGATGAGTTTCTTTTGGGCACTGGATGAGGAGAAAGCCTCTGCTATAGTTCTGGTGTGCATTTGGCTGCCTAAGACTGGCATTGAATCCAGTAACTTCTCAGTGACCTAAGGCAAGTGTAGCCTCTGAGGCTTTAAACTTTGGTTTTGTTTCATGCCTGATGACTAGTGCTGTAGAAAATGTGCTTTTGCATTTGGTATTATATAGGAAATGTGGCTTCTGGTGTCTGGATTTTTTGTGGGTTCCCTAGTACTACAAATCTTCTGCCTGTCAAATTACTCCTTCCCTGTTGTCAAATGGTCTTCTACGTTATAGGTTTTCATTAGCTGAACACATCTGTTGTGGGTGTGTTGGAAGAATTTAAAAATGAAGGATTTAATGAACTGTCCAGGTGGGGCTTCTATGAAGATGTGTAAAAGTTGTTTGTAAAGGCATGTAGGGCTTCCTTTCTATGACCATAAAATTAGATATTGTACTGCAGGATATAATTTTTAAAATTCTGGGCTTAAAAAGGGATATCTGCACAAGGTAATAAATATAAAGGGAGAAAAATCCTCAAAAGATTGATTACCAAACCAAAATCAAGAGGAATCTTAAGATTTCTTCTGTAACCTGGAGATCAACCTAATGCCCCTTTAACTCCATGAATCTTCCCAGGATATCTGATTGTGACAAATGAATCAGTTCTGACTTAGAGATTCCAGGTATTATAAGTTCTAGAAGACTGAAGATAATAATAACAATAACAGAAAAAGAAGAATTCCTACTATGGACAAACTACCCAACACTGCTACAGATAGTAAAAAATTCTTTCAAAGCACATATTTTCCCTTCACATACACTCATTCCCCTGAAGAATGTGAAATCAAGGAGTTTCTTTGGTAAGTCTTCTCATTTCAGGGATTCTTCCATTGCAAAAAAATCCTGACTGGTGATTTTAATCACATTTGCTTTCATGTAGGTGATGTTTAACAGTTACCTAGCTATTGAAAGCTACAGAAATGAACAAACAAAAAAAGGCTTTATTTAGTACTCTTTTCTGTGCCTCCATGTATGCAGGTTTGGGAGAATGAGAAAATAGAAAGACAAAAGTTGGCACGTTATCTTTACAATTCATCAGGTTATTGGATCAGGTGCAGCATTATCCAAATACAGTGGACTGTTCTTGCCTCTTAGCAGCAAGTATTAAATTAGTGTATATGGTAGTAGCTGATATGTTTTCAACTGATGAGACAGATGGGTATGTGTATGTTATTTGAAAATCTGATTTACTTGTACTTTTTTATGCTAAACACATTGGCAAATTTCTTTCAAAAGTTAGTTCATATAAACTTTGTTAATGAATTTAAATAATTTGCAACAATGCTGTTTTTTCTTTAAGGTTTGGACAAAGGGAAGGACGATGCATCACAAAATAAAGACGATACAGCATATGCTATGTCAAAAAGCAAGGTAAGGGAAACAACATCCTAACCTGTCTTTAAAATGTTGGTGTGAAAAAGAGATACACATTTTTAATTAAAGGCATATGTATTTAACTTCTGTTGTAGATAGTCTTGAAGATTACTCTTCAGATTCAACAACAGATAAAAATTAAAGAGAATTTCTTAATATCGTTCCCAGGATTACATCACATCCAAATCTGGAGTTCAAAGTAGTGAAAATTAAACATGAAGTCTTCTTGCTGTCATCTTGGAGTGGGATGTTGTCTTGCCATAGATTTTAAGTTGCCTTGCTACAGAGTGGAAAGGCTCTAACTTACCCAGCTGTGTGGTCTTCTATTTTCTGCTAGGATGTCCACTGTATTTTTAAATCGGCAAATGTGGTAACAGGCACTTAAACAGATTTTTGGGATGCAGCAGGTATAGGTTGCTCTGGAGGGCGAGGACCTGATCCCAAGCACAGCTAGCTCCCCGGGGAAAGGGGAAAATTCCTGCTTTTTGCTGCTTTTGCTCACAGCTTTTCCCACAGCATTCTGTTTTGGGCACAGGCAGCCGCACCCTTTGGAGATGGGGTTTGCACTTGAGGTCTTGACACACATTTTTCTGTGGTATTTGATATATCAGAGCCATAAAGAGAAACATTACAAAGATACTGAAGGAAAACAAAGAGACTTAAAGATTATAGGAGCTTTTCCAGGCTAAATGGTGTCATTGAAATTGCAGTGGGATAAGCAGTTTGGTTTCTGCAGCTGATGCTGCAGTTTTGTGGTGTGTAGCCAAGCCTTTCAAGCTGATGGTATCTTACACATTACTTGGAATCACAAAACTTTGTATCTTTTTGCTTTACTGCATCCTAGAACCTCACTTGTCAGGGATATCAAGGAAGTATACTTTACCATTCAGCTTTCTTGTGATGAAAGTATTTATATTGGTTCTGAAATGCCAAAATCAGTTTGACTTGGAAATTAAGTTAATATGATCTCTTTTGACATGGATTTATTCCAGACTCTGAAGAATCATTTATCTTTGACTATCCAATTCCCTTTTCCTCTCCCTTATATTTATTTTTCTTAGTTCTTGTCTTAACAGGATCTTCAGTCTTTGGGTTCTTTGCTGTTACATTTTTTTTCTCTCATTTTACATGTTTCTGTCAAAGATGAGACCAGTATTCCTACTTCTGCTAATACATGTTTTTCTTCACACCTTTTAATTGCTGCATGTGGGGGTTTGATTTTACTAGTGGAAGTGAAATAGCAGCCCTTCTTCCTAAGGGAGAATGGAAAAGCAGTGGTGGGTCTTGCCTAGAATCTGGTACTGAATGTACCTTGCTGGGAGTTACAGCAGGTTCTCTTAGTGTTTTCTTCTAAATTTTTTATTCCATCCGCTTTATGTAGATATAACAGTGAGAATGTTACTGGCTTAAAAATATGCAGATCACTGACCTGTCTTGTAACATTAAGCAGCTAAATGTAGACCTTCACTCAGTGTCATATTTATGAGCTTTAAAACTGAGACAATGAGAAAACGAGTTTTTGTAGCCTGGGAAACTTAATGGTTTGGGGCTTTTCTATGCATGACCTTTAGATTGCCTTAGCTTTCTGTTAGTGAGCAACTAGAATATTTATGAATGTTTTGCTTAAGTTGTTCCATTATAGCTTGCATAATGAGTTCATTACCTCTTCTTATGTGACGCTGATAATCATTTTTCCCCTCTTCTGTTACTGCATTTAAAGTACTGTGTTTCCTTTAAATTCTAGAGAGAGGAATTTAATTTCAAGTTGTACACTCATCTTTAAGCTAAATTTTGAGTGTCAAGAACATATCCTTATTACAAGATGTTTCCTTCATTTTTCTAAGACAGATACAGAAGTTAAAGAACATTTACTTATCAGTAAAATAATTTGGAGCTAAAATTTCTTTTTGCCAGTTATTGCACATATCTTTTTTATAGTAACTAAGTAGACACCTGTAAAGTCTTAGCTCTGAATTAAAGATGAAAAGTAGGATCCAGGTTAAATTGTTCTGTACGGCTTGTGACTCTTTAGGCTTTGTTTCTTTTGTTTGAGCAGCCTGTGTATTAATAGAATGCTCAAGTGTGCTGTTTTTATTACTGCTGTAAGTTTTACTCAAATCTTGCATATTTTTTGACTGTCATTTTATAGTATTCCAAAATACAAATTCAGTGAATAGATTTTGCACTGTAGTTTGAGATATGAAATGTGGGACATCTTGAGGGTCAGTTTGGATAAAATGTCCTTGAATTTGAATTGAATACGTTACACTGTTTTTGTTGTTTGTTTTTTGGGATTTTTTATTGTCAATGCAGAAATTTTGGGTCCACCAGGCTTATGTTTCAGTGCACAAAGAAATACAACTCTGTAATTTATCTGAAGTTTGTATATAGTGAATACCTACCCAATGTTCTCTGACCTCCAATAGGAATGGTGTGAAATCTCTATCATAGATTCCTCTTAGACTCCTCTTAAGATTCCGCTTTTTCCCTTTTTTTTTTTTTTTCCCCTAAAGAGTGCTGTTCCCAAAGTGAATATTTGGTGGCTTGAGTTCCCTTTCAACTAGTAGGCAACAAACCCCTAGGAGTGAACCTTACAAGAACCTTTGAACCTTACAAGACATGGGGGAGAGGCAGGGGGAGAAATCATGTGGTGCTGAGGCAGCTCATTGTCCTGCATGAACAGGACTTGGGTGTCCCGAACAAACCTGGCTCTTGTTCCTGCCTGATGTCACCATCAGCTTCTTGAAGATGACTTGCAGAGTAATCAGAGCATGGCATTAGGGTGCAAGGAGCAGAACAAGTGCCAAGTGTGGGCAGTTGTACTCTGCTGATTTATAGAGCACTGAATCCAGATGGAAGAGCCTGTATTTTCCTCCATGAGTCACAGGGTAAGTGCCTCTATAGCAGTCCATTTGGAGAAGCTGTCAGGTTGTGGATGAAGACAGCTGATTCTATATTCTGATTCATATATCCTGCGAATGGCTTCTGTGTTAAAACATCTGGATTCTCCTAAAACAGTCTCTCTTTGCTAAAATAATGTATGACTATTCAAGCAGTCTCTGTCTAGTAACAGTCTATGTGAGCTAAATAGTCATTGTGTATAGGTCAGCTGCTTCCAAAGGAACCTCAGATTTCTTTCCTATAAAACCCTTACAAAAAGAGATTCCATGAATAGGTGGGGAACAGCTCATGTTAGAAGTTGTGGTTTGTTGGTTTGTTTGTTTTTTTTTTAACGGGGTTGGGGGGGGGAGCAGTAGAGAAGTGAGAGGGATTGGGAACCTTACAAACATAATTGCACTTGCTAAAGTGCCAGCATCAGTAATGTATTCTTGTATCTATCATTGTCTTTATTTATTATGTGTGTTGTGAATTTCAGTCTGAATCCAAGCTTTCCAATGGCTCTGAGAAGGACATCTCTCAGTCTTCAAGCAAACTTACAAAAAAAGAATCTCTCAAGGTGAATTAATTTCCTAGTAACTCTTCATGGACTATAAATGCATTCACATAGTTTTACTTTATTCTCTAATGAGAAGACAAAAATGCCAAATAATTATAAGACTTGGGGAATATTTAAGTATTGTGAGAAGTTGTGCTGTTGAGTCTCTTCAAATTTTACTGTATTTTTACTTGAATAATGACTTCTATAATGAAGTCTTTAAGATGGCACAGTATTGTAGAATAACTCAGAAGATTATAGATGATTTCAGATTGGTAGGGGCCTCAGAACATCTACATGCCATGAAATGGCAAATGGAATTATCAAAATTGCAATTTGAATGCATTTCTACTACCTTCTTCCCTCTGCACTGTAGCAAGACCAAACTCCACTGTTTGGTAGATACCATTTCAGGAGAAATGTAAAATTATTTGGCTTTAAATGAGGGAGATAAATTGCTGCAAATTTCTTCTGGGAGGGAACATAACTGGTGGGTAAAGACTGCAGATCAGATAAAGTACCTGTATATTGGAACTTGGTTTGGTTTGTTTTTCCCCTCCTTTGATGCTAACAGGAGTTTCCAAGTCCTCAGTTTTAAAAGAAAATTGCAAATGAATCTGCAATTGGCTACGTCATAGCTGCTCTTGAAGTAATTGTTTGCACTTTGAAGTCAAATACTCTGTTTTAAAGCTATTTTTCCATATCTGTATTGCAAATTGAATTTAGCAAGTTTTTCCTCAGCTTGTATTGGTTGATACCTTTTTGTGCTGATAACTGGCTTGTGGCCATGACTTGTAAACATTTTTATTATTATTTACAGGTTCAAAAGAAAAACTACAGAGAAGAAAAGAAGAGAGCCACGAAAGAATTACTTAGCACGATCACAGACCCCTCAGTTATTGTTATGGCTGACTGGTTGAAGGTCAGAATCCAAGTGTGAAACCTGAGTTGAAGATGGTTCAGTTAGTTGCTAGCTGCTTTCTGGCCAGAATAGAAAAGGCTCAATCTTTTACTTGCTGTTAATGTTTTTCTACAGGAACAGCAGCCACTAATTGCATCCCAAGGTCTCTGTGCTCAAATCCTAGGGGACTAATAGAGGAACTTAGCTCCCACTTACAACAGTCACCCTAGTCACATTATTCTTGTGTGCATAGTCATCAACTTGAGATGAGTTGGCTTTGCAATTCTCATTTTGTCCTTCTCATTTTATGCTTTGAAGTGGCTCTGTTAGATGCATAACAATGGCAAAAAATATTCAGTCAGATGTTTGGATGCAGGTTTCTTCATGTATTTCTGGTAATTTTCCTTTCCTCTCTTAAGAACTAGCTGGTACTGCTATCTTAAAGACAGTAGTTCACATTATTGACAGTAGTGCAGTTGAATTGTCATATTTCCCATATCTAGACGTGTGCATACCCATTTTTAGAACTGAGTATTCATCAAGATGGAAGAACAAGCATACCTTTCTATTCTTTAATAAACCTGGGTATACTTTTAAAAGATCTGATCAACTTTACTTTGAAATAAAAGCTAATAAATTTCAATTTTAATTTTGTTAAGGGGGATGGTTTTGGTATTGAGTTCACTGAGATACAACTATTATCTATAGTAACTATTTATCTTCCAGATTCGTGGTACATTGAAAAGCTGGACCAAACTGTGGTGTGTACTGAAACCAGGAGTGTTGCTTCTTTACAAAACTCCCAAAAATGACCAGTGGGTAGGAACAGTGCTGCTGAACGTTTGTGAACTCATCGAGAGGCCTTCTAAAAAAGATGGCTTTTGTTTCAAACTTTTTCATCCTTTGGAGCAGACCATATGGGCTACAAAGGTTAGTGGCAGCATGCATGGTTCTTAAGGGATGACTAGCATTAATCAGCTATGAGTAAAGACAACTTCAGTGAAAAGCTGAACTGTGTTTTCTGTTTCAACTTCAGTGGTTTGTGTTGATTCTGAATGTAAGCCCTCAACATCTAGTCCTGTTCATGAGAAAAAGTATTTGATTTATGCTGCTCTGTGTACTTAAAAGAGTTTCAGAAGTGTGGTGTGCAAAGGGTTGCCATTAAAAAGGTTAATGCCATCACTGGCAATCACATAAATTAAAGGAATGAATGTTTAACATTATATTTTACATCAGTCAAATCCGAAAAATTAAAGTGTGATTTGCCAAAATAAGAGTTTTGTTATAAACACTTCTTGGTGTCCAACTCTATAGTCATGTAATAAAATGTCACCTTAGTTCAATTTGCTTCTAAAAGTCAAAAAAGAGCTTACTTGGCTTGTGCAATAATAGCTCATATTGAAACTTGTTAACTAAGTCTGTTCCTTGTTGTTATGATGTTAGGAAGATAAATGTTTACATTTGGTTCTGATGTCTGTTTGCCTTGTCATACATGGCATAATATTGTGAGCAGCTGTGTTGAAAAGCACAGGTGTGCTCTGCAGAGCAAAGGTCAGTTTTAGTATCTTGTAAGAATCTTTAATGCTTGCTCTTACTATAATCTGATAAACTACTGTAGTCCTTGTTTTGTGTTTTCATGGGGAGAGGGGATGTGGAAGCACAGCACAAGTGAACATATTTTCCTTCTGAAATAATGTCTTGCTTTAGATGAAATTACTGCACAATATTAAGACCCTTGTTATAATTAATTAATTATACCCTCTAAATGCACATCTTACAATCTCACAGTAGCTTTTTTAAATCTTAAATTGATATAGATGTCACATCTCTAGAATATACTGTTAAATTTGTCATTCTTTTCTTAAGGAAGTTAGTATAATTTCTGATGCTTGTGATCATTCTGGATTGTGATCATTTAACAGTGTTATCTAAATTTATCAGACTTCGATCACACCAATTGTAGTTTCTTTGGAATTATTTTATTTTATTATTGCTTAGGCAAACTTTTCAGTAATTAGGGATGATATCACATTTGCAGAACACCAACTCCACATCCTTTTCCAAAGCTATAGCATGGTGTTAATGTGCTTTATTTATGATATATATACATACATTGCAAAGTGGTGGCCTGTCTGCAGAAGATCACAAATCAGTCTTATATTTCTTTATTGCTTGGCAATGAGAAATGGATTTGTTTGTTTTTTTAACTAGATATTTAGAATTTAGAGGACATGCCCCACCAGATTTTTACTTTTTTAAGGTAGGTCAAATTTTGAACCTGAACAAGTTGATATTGTCCATTCTAAATGTGCTGAGAGCTGGAGTGGCGTTTGTTCATTTTGGTATGGCTATTTGCAGTTGAGAATTATTGGATTCCATTAGATGAAAGTCCTTTAAGTTTGAAACCCTTTTTTTCCATGTTTACCTAGTCAATCATAATGTCCTAGTTACAGATTTATTATCACAAGGCAAACTTGGAAAAGTGTAATAGCAATTGACTGATCTAGAGTAGATTTACCAGAAAGACCCTCAAGTCCAAGGCAAAGTGAGCCTTGTTTGCAGTTAGTGCAGAAAGATAGCATTCCAAAAAAGACATTTAGAGGTATAAGTGCTGCAGGAGATTTTCCCACTTGAACACTCTACCTGTGGTGTGTCCTTCTGGCAGACTGCAAAATTCTCTTCTGCAGTAGTTTGTGGCCAGTCACTTCACGTGCTCCCTTCAGCCTGTTGCTGTGGTCTTTGATGTTCTTTCTGCACTCTGAGGTAGCTGATGCACTGTACTTTCTTTGTCTTCCTTGTGTGCCTGGTCTTGATGCCATTTCAGTTTTCTGAAATTAATAATTAGAAAAGTTAATGCAAATATTTTTTTCTGAGTAGATTTAGTCAGGGATGACTGTGTATTAGTTTTCATTGTTGTCTTTGGAACAAAGTTCATGGCATTTGAGTTTTATTGGCATGAATATTCTGTAAGAAGTAAACGTCAACATTTTTTAATCGAACATCATTTTTAACTCTACTGTTGGCTTGGAGTAATAGCATCATTCCATCAAAACAGAGACAATCCAAATAAAGTCACCCAGCAAACAGAAATTAATGTGCCTCTTGTACAAATCACCAACTACTGGAAATTGGTTTTGAAACTATAATGGGTGATACCAAAGAAAAGTATCCAGTGCTTTTGGAACAGCAACCAGGTAGAGGAAATCAAGATCCATGAGCAGTTATGTAAAATAAGTCAACTTACTTAAATCTTTGCTAAAAATTACTCACTTGGTTTTAATTAATAGATTGTTAAAACACTCAGGGAGTGTAACTTTCTTGCATTAAAAAAAAAGCAAAACCAGACACCAGAACCACGCTTCATCTCTAAATTGTAGTTGTTTGGTACAGAGTAAGTAGCGTATCCTAAAGTGCCCACAGTATAAACCCAAAGGGTGGATCTCACGAGCAGAAGTGTGCCCTTAGTCTGCCTCAGAGTCCTGTGACCCAAGAGTTTCAAGGCGTTCTGGTAGCTGAGGCCTTTGCACGATGCTGGCAGCACCCCCAGCACCTCTTCCACCCCTGCCTGGTGTGGTGCTGTGGTGCTCTCCCCTCCTCAGGTGACACTGGGCTTCCCACCCTCGGGATGAGGAGTGGTCGTGCATTGGGGTTGTCCCTCTTGGTTCTTGGTACCCACTAACTCCTAATCCCAGTGCTGCTGCTTCACCAAAGACTTTTTGGTGGCACACCTTTCCACTCTCTCAGAGGGAGACTGGAGTTGGGAATCTTGTTTCTAGCACCCACTTGCTGTTACTCTGTACTGACTCCTTACGAGTTTCTGACCATCACTTACATCAGAACTAGCTTGTCTGTATTGGTATTTAAGTGCCACCAAGACTACTCCTTTATCCGCTTCTTACCCTCAGGCTGTTTCATTTGCTTGCTTGTAAAATTATCTGCCTTTATCTGCTTTTGCTCAAAACTTCTGCTGGCTTTCCAGTTCCCTCTTCTAAGCCTTATATTGGCTTTCCATTAGGCTTCTCTGGGAGAAATCAGTAAAGACCAAAATATGTTAACTCATCAGTTAGGCAGGCTTAACCCAGCTTTCAGTGTTAGCTTCAAATATGTTTAATACAGCCCTCTTTGCCTATCAATTGTCTTAAAGTTACCACAGATAAACTTTTTTTGGTTATTTTAACATTTTATTCCAAAATGAAAGTTGACAGAAATGGTAAAGTCTTTTGAATTTTTTTTTTTTTTTAGTGTGAAGAACTTAATAGTGAAGATAAAACTTTGGCCAAGTCTGATCTATACACCAAAAAACCAACCCTCCTCCCCCCCAGAAAAAACCAAACCAAAAAAACCTACACCAAAACCAAAACACCCCAATCAAACTAATTTTTTTTTTAATCCCAAAGACGATACTTTTGAAAAGTGGGCTTGAATTGGGTCCTATACTTAGAAGGAAGTCTTTGAAGAAGAAATCCAGTGAAAGAGGGCTGTCCATCTTTCCATTCATGTCTTCATTAGCTGTTGCTGAGTGAGAGTAAATAGCCCTGCTGTGTGTCAGCTTCTTACTACGTTGAATGATAAACTGTAAAACTGAATTAAAATATCATTTGCTGTTTCTTGTTTTGTGTATTTCAAGGGTCCTAAAGGTGAAGCAGTTGGTGCTATAACTCTGCCATTGCCCAGCAGTTACTTGATCATCCGAGCCGCTTCAGAATCAGATGGTAAATAGACACTTCATTGGTTTTCAGCAGTGACAACAGTTAGTTACGAGAAAGATGGTTTCAATTGTCTTATCATGTCTGTTACAGCACTTTGATTGCAGTTTAATTGTTGTTAATGGTGTCTTTATTTAGAGCATTCAGTTATGTTGGTACTAGTACTTTTTCATGGTTATGAAAGGAGAATATTGACCTGAAGCAAAAGTTATTGAACTCCTTGTAGTTGACTTTTGTTGACTGGGTAGAAGACGGGGAAAGGGTTATCCGTGATTTAGCTATATTAATGTATGTCTAAATATCAAGTGCCTTTGCATAGTGCTAATATGGATGTATTCTTAGTAAAGCATTTCTGTGTTAAGTGCAGCAGCTGCACAGCCATACTAGTAGTAGTAAACTACTAGTTTTTTCTAGTAGTAAAATTTCCTTCAAAATGTAGTTTTGTTAACATCCGTCACTGGGAAGGTGGTGATCAGTGCAACTACCTTTTAAAATTACAATGTGAAAAAAAAGTTTAAGACTGTTGCATAGCTCTTTCTAGCATGTGCTTTTCATCTACTGGTTAATTAAGCATACCCCTGCAGACTTTCAAAATAGGACTCTCTCTGCCTTCTGTATTGAGAAACAGATTAGATATATGGAAAAGAAGTAAGAAGGGGAAAGAATACACAAATTTGTTCAGTTACTTTTTGCAAAAAAAAAAAAAATTAGAATATCTGCTTTTTATCTTTTGTAATGTTATTTATACACTACCATTATAGCTCTTTTTCCACACTATTATCCAGTTACTTTGGCAAATTTTGCCAAATGATGCAGTTACTTAGTCCTCATAACTAGAGCAGGGGTGCAGGCAACTTTGGGGACATTCCATAGTCATGGCCTGGGTGGAACTAGACTTGCATTAAGGAAGAAATGCTGGAAGATGCTCTAACAAAGTCATGATTTACCTTGATTTTCCTGCCCTAAAGCAGCCCTTGTACTGAAGCTGGGTGGTTGTGAGTTGTTTTTATGTCCCCAGCAGACTGTAAAATCCAATGCAAGTAACATGGAACAACTCTGAAATGTATCTTCAAAGGCAATGCAAGCAGGCCCAACGGACTAATTTTCCCAGTTAGGAAACTGGGAAAGTGGTGTAGCTCTGTTAAATCCTTAATTTTTAGTCTAATATTAAATTTGTCTTTAGGCAGGTGTTGGATGGATGCTTTGGAACTGGCACTGAAATGTTCAAGTCTGCTTAAACGTACAATGATTAGGGAAGGTAAAGAACACGATTTGAACTCCTCAGCTGACAGTACTCATGTTTCTTTCTATGGTCTGCTTCGTGCTAGCAACTTACACAGTGGAGAAAACTTACCGTAAGTGAATTAATTACTAAACCTGATTGCTTTTTGGAAGAACCTTGTAGTGATAATTTTGCCACAGGGAGGCTAAGGCTGCAGTTTGGTTTGCTCCTGAGTTCTCTTTATATGCCTTATTTGCAGTGTGTTTTATGCCCTGCACATAAAATAAAAAAAATCTTTTTTTAAGCAAAGTGGATCCAGGGGAACATTTGGCCCAAGGAAATTGGAATATCGCATCAGTAAGTTTAAGTACTCAGTTAAACTGTTCAAAATAGAAAAAATTAAAATTTTAAGTTGGTGTCTCTTGTTAGCTTCAGCAGAAAATCAGAAACGCAGTACACGTGACAGAAGTTGGTAGATGTGAATTTAAGTTGCTGTTCTTTACATAAAGAATAATCCTTTATTTAAATGGCTTCAGCATGAATCAGATAGTTGAATAATAATTCAATCACCTTATGATTAAATGCATAAAAGTTAAAATTGTCTTGTATCACCTGATAGCTAATGTCTGAGAGCCCTTGAGTTATGCTCTGATTATTTCAATAAATACTGTCAGCCAGGTTTTTGTGAGCAGAAGCTTTTGTGGAATTAAATTGTTAAGTGTAGTGAATGAATGGCTGTAGTGGGTTGACTGCAGCTGAATGTGCAGCTGGATAGGGAGAGAAAATTTAACAATGGGGTTCATGAGTTCAGATAAGGACCAGAAGAGGTCACTCGCTAAATACCATCATGGGCAAAACAGGCTTAAGTTAGAGATATTAATTGAATTTATTACTAACAAAATCAGAGCTGAATAATGAGAAGTAAAAACCTAAACCTTAAAAAACACCTCTGACCTACCCCTTCCTCCTTCCCCAGAGGCACAGAGAGACAGGGAGTGGGGGTTTCCAGCTGCTGCTCAGGGAGAGGAGTCCACCATGGGGTCCCTCCCACAGGAGATAGTTCTCTGAACTTCTGCAACGTGAGTCCATCCCACAGGCAGCAGTTCTTCACAAACTGCTGCCACGTGGGTCCCTCTTCCACAGGGAACAGTTCTTCAGGCACAGCGTGCTGCAACATGGTTCTCCTACAGGGTCACAGGTCCTACCAGGACACTCCTCCAGCATTGGCTCCTCTGGTCTGCAGGTCCCTGCCAGGAGCCTGCTCCAGCACAGGCCTCTCATAGGTTCACAGCCTCCTCTCAGGCATCCACCTCAGTAATTTTCCACCAATTCAGTATACTTTCTGAAGATGTAGCTGTCCATTTCTCTTTTCTGGGTGGGCAGGAATTTTGTACTGCTGTTACAAGTATGCTCTCCCAGAGAGAGACCTGGACTGGGAGAAATGCAATTCTTTTTATGCAATGCATAGATGGTCTGAGAAAAGCACAAGAAAGGCAAATGCTTGCCCCCTGTAACAATTTAAGGTTCTATCCAGATGACCAAGCTTGGCTCAGCTGCAGTTTTGCACCTTCTTTTCTCTTGCAGAAACAATATGACTGCTGTGTACAATTCAGCTGGAGATCAGCACTCTGGAGTAGCAGTTTAATATCAACTGCTGTCCAAGATTACAGTCACAGCAATTAGCTACAGCTGTTAAGTCTAATTAAGACTAATGCTTTAATTAATTACAGCTTTTGATACAGCATAGTCTAAGGGTGTTCAGTATGCTTAACTGTCTAAGGAACAAACTGGCAGGCCTAGCTTTAATTGAGTGACAGAAGAGGGAGAAAAAGGGTGAAAGGAATTTTAGCTTCAGCTGAGAGAAAGCTTTTTTAAGTAGGTTAATAGCAAGAGAAGGTCCAAGGAAAACCTTTGACTGATACTTGTTGAAGATGATTACCTGAAAAATAGGGATGAAGAAAAAGCAGACATGTTCACTGTTTGGTTTTTTTTTTGGCCTTAGTTGTTAATAATACTAGTAGACTGGGCTGCCTGATCTCTTTGATTTGGAGGCCCATGAGAGCAGAATCAGTGACTTTTCTTTTGTGACCACTGAAATGGTAAGAGACCAGTTGCATCAGTTGAATGTTTGTAAGTCCACGTGGTCCCATGTGATTGATCACAGAGTAGTGGAGGAGCTAGTGGATGTTATGGCAGGATACCTCTCAATTGTCTACCAAGGGTCTGGGGAGTCTGAGGAGGTCCCCACTGACTGGAAACTAGTCAACGGTATTCAGATTTACAAGAAAAGCCTGAGGGAAGACCCAGGAACCTATAGACCAATGAGACCAACCTCAGTACATGGAAAAATTATGGAGAAGATCATACTATGTTCTGTTGAAAGACATTTAAAGAACAATGAATCACCAGGTGCAGTCTGCCTAGGGAAAGTCATGTTTAGCTAATATGATATTCTTCATAAGATAAGGTCAGTTGCCTACTGGATGCAGGTAAGGCAGTGGATGTAGTTTTTCTAGGTCTTCGCAAGGCTTTTGACATTGTCCCTCACAGGATCATTTTGGATAAATTATTCAGCTATGAGATGAGCACGGTCACAATGTGCTGGTTGAAGAGCTACCTGGGTGAATGGCAGGACTCAAAGGGATGTGGTCAATGGGGCTACATCTGGCTGGTGACACCAGCAATGTCCCTCAGGGCTGAATCATGGGCCTGTTCTGTTCAGCGTTTCTATCAGCGATCTGGATGTAGGAGTTGAATGCACTCTTAGCAAGTTTGCTGACAATGCCAAATGGGGAGGTGCTGCTGACTCTTTCAAGGGATGAGAGGCCTTGCAGAGAGATCTGCATAGATTGAAGAGTTGGGCAATCATCAAGGGCATGGAACTAAAGAAGTCCCACTGCCTGATTCTGCACCTAGGGCAGGGTAATGCCAGGCACAAGAATAAGTTGGCAGAGGAGTGGCTGGGGAGCAGCCCTGCCCTCATGGTGGCCTGAGGTGAGCGCTGGGCATGAGGCAGGCGCAGGGCCAGATGAAGGGTGGTGGAAAGGGGCCAGGGGATCTGTCTTACAGCAGGACCCACGTGGATCAGCAGTGAGCCCTGGCAGCCGAGAGGGCAAACACCATCCTGGAGTGCATCAAACAGACATTAACCAGCTGGTCAAGAGAGGTGATTATATTCAATAGTTCTGGGCCCCAGCATTTAGAAGGGCTATGAAGGTTCTTGACTATGTTCTGAGGAGGAGCAACAGATCTTATTAAAGAGCTGGAAGGCATGGCCTGTGAGGAGGAACTGAGAACTTTCAGTTCATCTAGTTTTGAGTAAAAGAGACTGAGATATAAACTTAGAGCTCTCTTACAGCTTTCTGAGGAGGGGAACTAGAAAGGGAGGTGCTGTACTCTTCTTCCTGGTATGGAAGCATGGGAATAGTTTAAAGTATCCTCAGAAGAGGTTTAGACTGGATATTAGGGAGCATTTTTTTAACTGAGTGTATGGTCAGACACTGGAACAGGCTTCCTAGAGAGGTGATTGAAGTCCCAGGCTCACCAGTGTCATTTGACACTTCAGTGAGAAGAATATACATTCTGTATGTTTCCAGCAAGGCTAGTTAGGCACTGCTACCACCTCAGGCTCGATACTGGCAATTTTGGTGTGTATTTTATTAAGATTCCAGTTTGGAAACAATTAAATGATGGTGGAAAGTTGAAGATTCATTTAGCCTTTGTTTTTAATAGGTTAAATGACAGTGAAATTGAAAGGCATCACTTCAAAGATCAAGATACATACTCTGACAAGTCTGATAAGGAAAATGACCATGACCACGAGGAATCTGATAATGATGGACTGGGGAAAAGTGAAGAAAGTGATAGTGACACATCGGAGCGACAGGATGACTCTTATGTCGATCCAGAACCAATTGATATCAAGGAAACTACTTACTTAGAACAGAGTCATGAAGAAATTGGGGAGGTAAAAGTGCTGTTGATGTACTGAGCAAGCAGCTTCTCCAAATAGTAAGCTGATGTTTTAAAGGTCAGACTGCACTTGAAAGCTGACTTGCAGGATTTGCTTTCATATTTTCAGCAATAACGTATAGAAAAGGTTCTGTTCACCCATACTCTGCTCTGCCCTTCTTGTGCTAATGTATGAGATTTTAACAGAGATAATGAATTTACCTGGTGTATTGCTCAGACAGAATGTACAGCAAAGGCCACCTGCAGCAGAAGTTCATCATAATTACTTGTTCTTTTGTTGTTACTTCTGCTTGGGTTTTATTAACTTAGTCCTGGTTTTTTATTCAAGTAAAAGTCTGAGTTGAAGGTTTGAATGCAATCTGACACTTCTTTTTTTTTTTTCCTGCAATAAAGAAGTTAAGCAGTTGTAGTCTGCAGAATTTAGTGGAAGGCTTGTTGTGCTTCTGCTACCACCTTGCAATCATTCTAATCATTCCCCAGAGCTGCTATTCCACTTCTGGAGGTTGTTTTATGTATTTGCCTCTACAGACAAATATGACAGGGATTGGGTAAAAAATCTTGGTAACAAAAATTGAAATAAGTCTTTTCACAAATCTCCTTCTTCTCCTTAAGAGAAATGACTATGAGATTTTTTTTTTCTAATACTTATGGGACTTGAATATCTTATGCTTTAGTGCTTTCTAGTACCAGGTCTAGACAAAGCAGTATTTTAGGAAAAGCTGAGGAGTTTTAAGTGACAAATTTTTGAGTATGCATTTTAGAACTGTTCTGGAAAAAGGGATGCATTTCCTTGCTTTTCCTACAACCATTGCTTTTGATTTCAGAAACTATATGGGATAATCTCCTCTCTTCTTAGACAGAAAGGAGCATGGCATGTGGATGCAGGTTTTGCTCAGTTACCCCTAAGTCATGTATTTTTTTTAAGGAAAACCACTGATGATGCTGACTGATCCAAGGCAGTGAAAAGCATAGATATGTCAGCTTTTATGCTTAAAAAAAGCTGATAGAATGAACAGCCCTTTGGTGTATAAGTCCTGCATTTGAGAAGAGAGTAATGCAGGTAATTCTGCAAAAGGAGTAAGGAAGGATTTCTGATTTTTCTACCTCAATATTTTCTAGCCTAGAGATGATGAAAACAAATGCCATTTTTAATGCTGAATAGTATATCTATCATACTTCATTAAAGAAGTATCATAAGTGTATTTATAGAAACTTGATCTAACTTCCATAGTTGCTTCAGCATCTCAGAGTGGTTTGTTTTAAGTATCCATTTCCCATGCTCACTGCAACCTTAGAATGTGTTGACCTGTCTTTTGGAGGATTGTTTTCTTTCTCCTTTCTGTAAGCAGTTTTTTGGCTCACCCTAGGCAGGCGAGGCTGCTCAGACAGAAGAAGTGTCAGAAGAAAACAAAAGTTTGATCTGGACACTGTTGAAGCAAGTCCGGCCAGGAATGGACTTGTCCAAGGTTGTACTGCCTACATTTATTTTGGAACCTCGCTCTTTCCTCGACAAGCTGTCTGATTACTACTACCATGCAGACTTTCTATCTGAGTAAGTCAATCCTGTCTCTGGTTTTCATTCTTACCATTTTTTAAATTAAAACAGGGTGACAGTGTCAGATAGTGTCATTTTCTGAAAGCTGACTGCCTTGAGAACTCATATGATACATCTTGAAGTCCAGCCCCGCTTATAATTTAATAGCAGTTGTGTTGCAGGCATTTCTGGTTTAGCTTCTGAAGACTGGTTGAAGGACTTCTGAAAATGAGTTTAATTTTTTTTCTCCAAGAAGCATATTTAAAATGAGAAACCAATACTAGTTAATTTTTTAAATACAGAGTTAAGTTCTGTCCATATTTATAGTTGCCTGCTCAAATGTAGCTAATAAAGACTGTAAATTGAAATTGAAATATTATTCAGCTCAGAGCTCTGCAAATAAGTAGGCTGGAATGGAAGAACTTGAGTGGGGGTGGGACAGAATTTCATGTTACAAAGAACAGACTCAAATATGGAAATACTATTTCTGTCATTTTTGTTTGACTTCAATTTTCAGACAATTATTTGCAAACTTTAAATTTGGTGAGATCAGGCGGATAGTTTTACAGTAGTGCAAATCACAGCCCTGTTTTAGTCAGCTCCATAGATTCAAGATGTGTCACAACAATTGATAGCATGTTATAAATGATGCAATACTGGTACTTGATCTAGTGTGTTCTGTTTCACAGAGCTGCCCTTGAAGAGAATGCTTACAACCGCATGAAAAAAGTGGTGAAGTGGTATTTGTCAGGATTCTACAAAAAGCCAAAGGTATACGTACAGATATTTTGTCTTTAGTCACTGTGTCTAGTTTGAGGACTTAGAGATATGCTGGAATAAGTTTTTATTTTTAAATTTATATTTTAATACATTTTTTTAAAAAGCAAAGTTAAGTTTTCATTGCTTAAACAGACACATCATAGAAATTTTTGGTCCCTAACTATTCTTAAAATAGACTATATGCAATTGCATTTAGCCCTTGGAGTAAAAGTTGAGCTAAATATTTTTTTATAAAGTTGAGCCAGTTCTATATTTACCATTCTTCAGTGATAACAGTCTGAAATTGGAGGACTAATGTTTCCACCACTTCATTTAGCTTTGCACTAAATACTCTTCATAGTCACGTTGTTGGGAAATAGTATTGACAGAAGGTACTTACTACCTAACTTCATACAAAAGCCCTGTAAGAATTCTGCAAAAAAAAAAAAAGAACAAAACCCTTATATTCTGTATATTTGATGTTTAGGGGATATGCTGAATGTATGACAATTTCCTTAGAATGAAGAGCAGACTAATTGAGCATAATATTCAAATGATGAAATCAAGTACCATGTAATTTAGCATATATATTTTGATAATTTTTTTTCCTGTGTGTCTTATCTTCAGTGATAGACTGATAAAATGTTTTGGGACTTGTAAAATGCACACTACGGTTACTCTCTATTCAATTTCTCTTTAGGGACTAAAAAAACCGTACAATCCTATACTTGGAGAGTTTTTCCGCTGCATGTGGATTCATCCAAGGACAAACAGCAAGACTTTTTATATTGCAGAACAGGTAGATGCAGTCACTGGAAAAAATAATTTTAAGAAAAATAAATGTATTGTATATTTGTGCTAGTTAAATGCTATGATAGTTTCATTGCATTAGAAGATGTACTGACATGTACAAATACTACCCTAAAACCTCTCCTGGTGAGCACAGTTTTCTTACAGATATCTCTTTTAAGTGTGCCTTCCTAAAGAGAGAGAGGAAGGAAGGTGTTTCCAATATTTCTGTTCCTCTTCCGCTGGAACAAGTCAAGTGCTGATTTTCTTAATTCTTGAAATTCAGTAGGTGATTGCTTGATCTTTATCTCGAAAGATTTTAGTCAGACTTAACACATATTAACTGCATTCTAATATGTGCAGCCCGATTTTGCATTGTCATTATTAGTTCAACGTTTATATTATATTTACTACATTGGTTGTTTTTGTTTTTCTCAAATACGTGTTTTTTTTCCAACAGGTGTCACATCATCCTCCAATATCTGCCTTCTATGTTAGCAACCGCAAGGATGGGTTTTGCCTTAGTGGTAGCATTCTGGCCAAATCAAAGTTCTATGGTAAATAATGGGTTTTTTTGGTTGTATGTGTTTTGAGGGATGCAAAACTGGTGCATGTGAGCTGTGTTTTGTAGATGAAAGAAGGCTCTTAGAAGGGTCAGTGTTTTGGTTGTTGTATTGTCCTTTCCTTAGAAAGTTTTTGCTACTGGTCTTCAGAATTTTAATTTCTATTTTTGGAGTGGTTTCATTTTTAATTGGAGACACTGTGCATTATAGTGGCTTCACTAGACAGGATAGGTTGCAATGTTAAATATACTGGTGTTCTAAATTGTATTGCTTAGTTATTAAGGAATGTTGACTGTTGTCTTGCAGGGTGAGAAATGTGACAATCTGTCTTTGAATTTCAGGGAATTCATTATCTGCCATACTAGACGGAGAAGGACGGCTAACGTTTCTAAATAGGGGAGAAGATTATGTAATGACAATGCCATATGCCCATTGTAAAGGTAGTGGTTTTTTTCATTCTCTAGATGGCAAAGTTATGAAAGAAGTTTGTTATTCTAAGTAGTTCATTATTTCTAATTAATGTGCTGTGTTGGATTCAAGCCTGTCATCTGGAGGAGAGTGTTCTGAACATTGGTGGCTCTAGGGTTCCACATATTTTTTCAGGATTAAAATACATCTGTTGTATAAGCCATGTTTTAATTATTTACACAGGAAAATATTTTTTTTAATAACTAGAAAGAAATAGTAAGAACATATACATGTATATATATAGTTATCTGTCACAGCATGACATGAATTTACTGTTTGATTTCCCTTTATTAGAGCAGCTTTGAGCTTTTTCACTGTTTATCTCTCGTAAACATGAGAGGCAATGTAGTGTCTACACCACAGTGTGATTTGATTGTAAATCATGAACATTTGTCCTTAGTTTCACTATGGGAAACAGGTCAGTGCTTTGTAAAATTTTCTGGAAGATCAGTAATAGCATAAAATAGATTACAGAATTGCTCATTTTTAAGCTGTAACTTACTCAGTATTGTCTACCCATATACTCCAGAATTTCCTTTAAGAATACCCAGGAAAGGTCATCTGAAAATACAATTTTTCCTCTGGCACAAGCATGTTTACTCTAGGAATTGCTCCCAAATAACTTAGGAGTTTTGTTTTGTTCAGTTAAAAACATTCATTTTAGCTGGGGGGTTTTGTTTTGTTTTGTTTCTTTTCTCTTGCAGGAATTCTTTATGGAACAATGACCTTAGAGCTTGGAGGAATAGTCAACATCACCTGTGAGAAAACTGGCTACAGTGCAACAATTGAATTCAAACTCAAGGTTAGTGAAGGCTATGAGTAGGCACAAGAAGGAGAATAAACATAATGTCTATTTGCATAAGCTAAACAAAGGTTTCTGAACTACTTCTAGATGGCTTCTGAAAAATTCATTTGCCTTCCTTGAGGTGGAAACTGATTTAAAGCTGAAAAAGCAGTTTTCAAGAAGTGTGCACATGGAGAGGGAAACTGTATTTAGTTGAAATTATAGGGGAAACATTCAAGTTGGGAGCTGTGTTAACTGACAGTTTGTCGTATCAGTTCACAGGATACATGTGTAGCTTGTCAAAATGCCAAAGAAAGCCCCTGGCAATTGTTGTTGTTTCTAAAAAAGATAGTCTCTAGTAACAAATGGTCCTTGGCAAAGCCATGAAATTAGTGTAGCAAATGACTGCATCATTTGGGATGTCACTTTTTTTCTGCATTATTTCCTGTTTCTTTCCATATATGTTAGTCAAGACTTTTACTCAAAAAATCTTTTAAGAAGAAGGGAAGAAGCAGCTACTTACTCTGGTTTTAGACTTCTTTGATATTAGGTAGAAGGTACAGTATTAAAGATATCAGGGCTGTTTTCAGCACATTTCATAAATCCACGTTTTTCCTTAAGGCTAAACATATAAACAAAAAGAATATGTTCTTGAAATAAACATGAAACTATTTCTTTTTGTTTTGCAGCCATTTTTGGGTAACAATGACAGTGTTAACCAAATATCAGGGAGAATTAAGCTTGGCAAAGAAGTTCTGGCTTTTTTAGAGGGTCACTGGGTAAGTAGTGACTGATGCTCTTTATAAATTCTGGCTGACGGTTGAGACAGGTGAAAATAGCGCTTAGATACAAAAAAGACTCATGTTTAAAAAAAAGTTAAGTACTGCTTTTGCAGAAAGTATTCAAGAAAGTACAGAATCAACATTGTTCTATTTGCAGCTCTTAGAAGGTGGAAAAATGCACGTTTAAGTAGTTTATGAAGAAAATGAGATTTTGCTTCACAATGACACTTGTGAAATATTTTGATATATGCATTAGTACTATGAAGAATTTTTATGGGACTAGCATGAAATATTTAAGGTTGTTTCAGCTCTGGGGAGGTGACATGGCATCATTTGTTTTTGGATGTGTAATGATTCCATTGCATCTCTCTTCCAAGTTAGAACCTAGCACAGAGGACGGAAATTGAATTTTAAAGTTAGCATATCTGATTATTCTTAACTGAATGAATTCTAAAGAAAATAATTCCTTATTACAAAAAAAAAAAAAGGCTTATTCCTTACCTTTTTGTTATTTTGGCACTGTTTAAGATAATTACAATTAAGATATCAATCATGTCTGTTACAGGACAGTGAAGTTATTATTAGTGACAAGAAGACAGGTGTTTCAGAGACATTTTGGAACCCAACATCCGATGTGAAGCAGCGCAGATTACGTAGATACACTGTGAAGTTTGAAGAGCAAGATGACTTTGAGTCAGAGAAGTAAGTTCACTTTAGAACTATGTGTTTATTTTGCCAAAATAAAATTCATCTTCTCTAAATTAGAAGCAAATTATCATTACTTTCCTGTGCTTAATGATACTAGAAAGTTATACTGTTAAATATAAGATTATTATCTATATAGCAAAGTATATCATATTTGATATCAGGGGAATAATGATAAAAATGTAAATAAAATATCTATTAAAATGGTAATATTCTCTTTGGAGGGGTGGTTCATTTACTTAGCCTGTAATTGAGGAAATTGTTTGCAGTTATTTCTGTCAACCAGATTGTGACTCTGGTGACTCTGTATATTGTTCATTTGTCAGGCTTTGGCAACAAGTGACAAAAGCAATAAATAATAAAGACCAAACAGAAGCTACTCAGGAGAAATATATTCTGGAAGAAGCTCAGAGAAAGAGTGCCAAAGAGAGGAAACTTAAGGATGAAGAGTGGACATGCAAGCTGTTTGATCAGGATTCAGTCACAGGAGAATGGCACTACAAATATGCTGAGTGAGTCTTGGAGTGGTTGGTAATGTTGCTGAGACTCTTCCTGTGGTTTCAGCAGCAAAAGAACTCATACATATAGCTTATTTATGTATAACAACATAGCTGTACTATGTTCTAGATTTTTTGGGGCATGGCAGTTTTTGGGGTGCATTGTCTCCCTTTTTTTTATCCCCTAGACTGACCAGAACATCTACACAGATTTTCCCAAACTGGAAAATATATGGTACATATGGGCATATCAGCTGGAAATCAGAAAATCTCATGTCTGAAAATCAGAGAAGCCTGTGCTTGGTTGGATTGAGCCATTTAATTTGTTATATATTAGAATAACTCTGAGAATAGCAGGTTTACTGCAATAGTTAATGGTGGGAACAGGTGGCTCTGCCTGTCTGTCAAATATGTCCTGCACCTAAGTGTCGGTGAATCTCTTTGTGTGATGCCCTGGGTCAGAAGCTGAAGATGTAGCTGTCTCCCTGACTGCTGGAAGGATGCATTCTGTGTCCTCACCTATGTTGCATAAGTCATCTTGAAGCTGAGCCCTCTATTAGAGATGGTTTTCACAGAGCACCTATGTTCTGCTGGTTTTTTTTTTTTCAGTACCCAGCATGCTTCTGTATTGTAGGGATTGTAAAAGTAAAATAGCCAAAGATGATACACACAGAGGTAAGGAATTTTGAATCCAAGGGTGCTGGAAGCATATTCCCATGGCTAAACCTGGGAGGCCTTTACCTTTCCATACAAGAATGGTGATATTGAGGTCATGGCCTAAGTGTATGTACAAGGAAGAGTACAAGAATCCTGACATACTCTACATGTCTCCAGCAAATTCACAACTTGGAGGTTTCTCATTGGTTTCTTACTAAGTTTGTGCAGATTTTCACTACTGAAAACATCATGCAGCAAGAAAATTCCCCAACTAGACTAAATGTTCAGTGAAGCACCCTCTCTTGGTTTGAATCCTCTAATGCTGTTGATGCCTCTTCCTGTTGGAAGAGTTGTGACCAGTCCAGCTGAATTGACAGCCCATACTCTTGAACCCTGTGCAAAACCATTAGGAAGAGAACTGTACTTGAAATCTGTTAGACTATCCCCTGCAGTTTTAAGACCTATCTTGTTAATCTGCATTATTTCTGATGTCCTTGAGGCCTTGTGGTTCAAGGATGTGCCACAGAACTTTGCTATGTGCCAGAAAGCAGTCTGCACTGCCAACATTCCCTGGAAGAAGCCTCTTTCTCCTTTCAAACATATAATGCTGGCTCATCATCTGGTCCGTGTAGAGAGCAGTCTTCTACACTTGCTGTGAAAGATGTGTTCAGTGAGCTGGAGCATTTGTTAAGGTATCTGGATTATGGATTTAGGCATCTGGATTACAAATAGAGAAGAGAGCAATGCCTAGTTCTTAACCCAGTTGCCTCAGATGACATTTTCAAGTCTGGTCAAGCTAAGATGTAAGTGCAGGTCTGTGTTCACAACATCTGAAACAGCTACAGCTGTTTAAAAGTCATACAGAAGGACATGAAAGGAAATCCATGTTTAATCTGTTCTCGCTAAAGCTGTGTGTCAGAACATCCTTCCTGCAGCTCCCTTGCAGTTTCTGTCCTGAAAAGTCTTTAATCAGTGGTGATGTTGGTATTTTCCTTCGGCTGCTTTTTGTTCTCCAGTGAGCTATGTGTCTTATGCTGTTGTGTTTTCTTTTTTTTAATTCTGTATTAGAATGTAATGGAAAAAGCACTCTTAAAAATTCAGAACAAGAAAACTGTACATAGCTCATTACTGTCTCATGAAACCAGTCTTGATTACCATTAGCCACTTCGGGATGAAAGCAGGTTTGAGGTAACTCGTTCTTAAACTCTCCTTCATGGGCATCTTTTAAAAAGAAAAAAAAGAAAACAAAAAGCAGTCTAAATATTTTTAAATTCCCCTAATTTCCCTGTGGTTCTAAAATAATAACTGGATCTGAAGCAGGAAATCTTTCAATGTTTGCAAATACATATGATTGGCGAAAAAATTCATAACTATATTGTCAGTTAATGTAATAGTTTGTACTCCTATCAGCTGGCTGGGGGTTTGATCTGGATATGAAGTTCATTTTTTAGCTCTATTGGCCCTTCAGGTTAAAACTGGACTATAGGTAGAAGATAAGATCATGATGCCATGCCTGATTTCTCTATAGGGAGAGTTTTAGCCTCTTCCTACTGAGTAGATTCTGAGCAAGGAAATATTTAAATTGCTGTAGTGTTAATAATATTTACTTTATCTAGTACCAGACCATGGGACCCTTTGAATGATATGATCCAGTTTGAAAAAGATGGCACAATCCAGACAAAAGTTCGACATCGGACACCAATGGTATGTTCCAGTTCTGACAACACATGCAAGATCCAGGAACTTGTATATATTATACATTATGTGTATAAAGATCATCAAAGCATTGGGATTGATGGGAAATGCTATTATCCTACAAAAATGTTGTTTACACAGTCCATACAATGTCTTTCACTTCTGTGTTGCATCCTAAGTGGTAGAAATTACTTGACTGGATAGGAATATAAAACATGCAAACTTGAGCTCAGCAGTTTAAATGTGTATTTTCCCTTAAATGGGAAGATGCACAAAATTCAGACTGCTAATACATCAAAAATTGAAACTTGGGCTTCTATTAGATATTGTGCTTCTAACTGTCATTGTTGGAATGTGCTGCTTTGCTACAGTTCTGGTTCTCTGGAAATAACACATAAATTTATCAATTTTAGGTTACTGTTCCTAAAGTCAAACGAAAGCCAGCCAGTCAGAAGAAAGGAGAGTGTGGTTTTTCATCCCCAGAGCCTGATAACCAGGATTCCTCTGGAAGTGAAGGTATGAAAAAATACATTTACATACAGAAATAATAAATTTTTTTGACAACGGAAGAGTTCAGTGTCACACATACTCTTCTTATCTCAATGTTTTTATTATGCTTTAGTACTATCCAGTGTGAAGCCTGTTCTGGAAAACAAAAGGAGCGGAACGGCTCATGTTTTTAATTGCAAATTTTCCTGTCTTTTAAATGCAGTGTAGCTAGGCTTAAGTGCTGCACATATGTAATATCTAGGGAAAAAGAATGGTGTTCATAAACTGTTTTCTTTCTTAAAAGGTTAATTGTTTTAATTTGTAGATCAGTATCTGGCTAGAGGGTAGATTTTTGTTGTTGATAAAGTTTGCAGAAGCTAAACAATATGATGAGTGTTTAAAAGATATTTCAAGCACTTAAGGTGCTGTCCTGTGGTGTAGGTTACTCTGAAATAAAGTTTTCAATAGAAGCTAGTTAAAAAATTCTCATTTTTACTGCAGGTTTAGTTTGTCATTTGTAATTTGTTCCTTTTATGGCAGCAGTCACTTCAGTCAATTACATCTGGCTTTTGTATCCTTCTAGCACAACTGAAGCATAGTACAAGACTAAGGAAAAAAGGGGCAGACCTTGGTGAACTGCAGAGTGCCATTGAGTCTATAAAGGAAACACAGGAAGACATTAAGAGGTAGTACTAATTAAAATGCTTTAAAATGGTTTAGAGAATAGTAATCTCATAGGTTTGGTTTTGGTTTTTTTTCCGTTAGAGGCTGGTGTGTATCTTTACTCTTCTCAGATATTGATTGCTCATTGATGTTCCATAGTTTTCCCCCAAAGCTGCCTTCTGTAGGGAGCCCTAACATAGTAGAAAATGTCAAACTGTCTAGTCCGTAATTTACAGGATATTGTTTTCTATCTTACAGGGAGATCATGGCGCTACGAAATAGAGTCACTTCTAGTTCATCACCCTGGGACTACCATTCCTTGCAGTTTAAGCACTATGTCTTGATTGTACTTATGGTTCTGCTACAGCTTATCATTAATTTCTTGTTCAAATAAGAAGTGTGAACAAGGGCCTTCTCGATCTGGAATGATCAAACTGTTACGGGGGACCATATTTTAAGCTGGACTTTAAATGATGCAATATTATGTAAAAGAGCCGTGTAGCAACAACTTACAGAACTTTGCCTCAGCGTTCATGGTTCAGAATCATCCTTCTGTCTAGCCAGTCGCAGTAAGAATTGTGTAAGTGCCAGTACACTCTTGCTCCTGGTGTGTGCCTCTGTCTCACAGTCATATGACATCAGCCTTGTGTTTATATTGTGTCATACTGATGAGTCCTCACCACAGAATAGATCAAGTTAAACACTGAGGTCAAACCCCATAGGTAGGATATGATTCCTGATAAACAGGCATACTTCATTACATATAAACTTACCATTTTTGTAACAAAGAAACTTTTGAAGTAGCCAACAGCTTTTGTAAATGGCATTGGGTGTTTGGAAGTAAACTTTTGTCTAAGGTCAAACAAATACATTATTATTCGAAAAACTGAGTGTTAGGAAATGACCAGTAAAAAGCTGAAGTCTTTATGAAATCTGCAATATAATGTCCTTGACTTGTTTTGGAAGTATGAGGTTTTTATCCTGAATTACTACAGGCTTGTAAGCCAGCGGTTTTATAGTTTTAAAACTTCCATTTCATCATAAAAACATTCCCACATCTACTGTAGAGAGCACATTTTTAACAGTACAGCAGTGAGGGAGATACTGTTTTGGTCTGCTCTCTTTCATGAATTGCAGATGTCAAGGATTTCTGGTATGTTTGTAAGTCTTGAAAAATCTCCAGCTTTGGATTTACATTTGTGTATGGCCATGTCACGGTAAGCAGACAGACCGCTGATGCCAGGACTCATGGTTATTTTTGAAACAAAATGTGAAGAGGTGTGCTTAGTGTGTAGCTTGAGCTGAATCTCCAAAAGGCAATGTAGAATAGGATTCAGGCACTTTTATGAGTGGGTTTGCAAATGAAAACGTGTTTACACAGGGAAAGCTCAGAAATTGTATGATGGCTGACACCACATATCTCAAGACAAACAAGAGGAAAATCCAAGTGTTTGTGAAATCCCTCTTTACTGTAAATATATACTACCTACCAGACTACATGGATGCACCTTCTTAGTATGCTGTAGCCATACAAATTCATGCAAAGCTTAAATTTAAATTCAAAACCAGGGTTTCTAACATTTTTTTTTTATTTGAAGAAACATATGCATGTATAGAATTTGTAAAATTCCAGCAAAAAAAATGTAGTGCTGGTGTTCATCTGGTGAGTTCCCTGTGCCAGTCAAGCATACCAAGGTAAAAAGGGGCTGTAGAACTGAAAAGGTATTTTCAGTACCCCAGGTGAGACAACAGGAGGATGAGTGGCACAGTATGAAGGACAGCCAAGTTTGTTTTCAGAGGATCCTCTCAGAAATCAAATCCATCCTGGGCAGTGGAACAGTTTCAAAGTCGTGTTTGGCTTTTTGCCATGGCCAGGTTATGCTTCTGCCTTGGGCAGCCTACTTGACTTTCCAGGTGATCTGCCTTTCTGTTCTGCATCAGTCTCACTAGTATTTAGTGAAAATAGTGTTTACTGTTTATCTGTCCAGCTTATATATTTCTGTGGCTGACACTTTCACGCACCTCCCCTTCTCTTTTACCTTTCCTCTTCCTTGGGCCTCAGCTATGTAGAAGTTTTTTGTGTAAGCAGTGAACTTCAGCATATTTCATACAGCGTCACATTAGTCTTGAGTAATTTTTCTGGAACATGTTACGTTAATCAGATCTTGTAGCCATGGGCAAGACCAAACCTGATTGGACTTCTGTTAAATATACAGCTGATGAAGCAAAATTTGTGAACATAGAAAGTCCCTTCATAAACAAAATAATTACAAACGCCTCAGTCTCTAAATGGAAAATGAAGTTGTTATCCATGTATGAAATGGCATTAAGAAAGAAAGAGTATTATGGCATTCACTTTAACATTCTTAGCCTGGAATTTGGCTGTTCAATATTGCATTCAGATGTCAAAGCTTCACCTGTCTTAAGATCCATTACAAGCCTTTAAACACACTCTAAATGTGAGAATAATCCAATGAGTGAGATTTGGGCAATAATTTCAGTTCCCTAAAATAATACCCTGCTAAATTTGTGGTGCTGAAACTCTTGACTGATAGTTACAAGCTTTTATCTTCCTTGTAAATAGAAATGTCCTTCTGCCTTTTCATGCTGATTTTTTCAATCACTTCTATTCAAGAGCAGTGAATAACACAGTCTGCATGCATTTTTACATGGACCACATGGTAGTGACTGGATTTGACCCAGACAGCTGGCTGGCTGGCAGCTTGGTGTTGGACAATGTCAGATTAAAGAGATACTCCATAGCTGAAGTTCATGCCCAGCTCAATATGAGTAAAAGACTTGAACAGAGAAAAAAAAAAACCAAAACCTTATGCTTATTTTTCTTTTCAACTTTTTAGAGTTGAATTCTGTTGAGAAAATGGTTTTAGTGATGGTCTGGAAAGGCAGAGGATATGTGATGAAACTTCTTGAAAAGTAAAATTGCAGACTTCTGCGAGACTTTATGATTAGATAAATTCTGAAAAGTACAGTGAAAACCTAGTAATTCTTGTTTTGTTGGGTTTTGTATGTTCCCTTATTTGAATAGAACAAAGAAACTTTTCCCCTAATTTTTACTGTATGGTTGGTTACAGACATGTATGGATCCTTTTCTTTAGGATCCACCATTGTCCTCTTCAGCCATGATGTACAGCAGATCTTGACTACTACCTGATGAAGACTGAGCTCTGCCCATATATAAAAATTGATTTCCAGATGTTTGAGGGCTGTGGCCTTCTAGTTTAAAAAAGTTTATAACAGCACTTGTTTTCACATTTGATTTCCAAATCCTGTTTTGTTTGGGTTGTTTTCCATGTGCAGGAAAGAGCTACAGAATTTCTTGCCATGTGGTTTTGTTGAGTTGGTTTGTTTTCAGATGCACTCTATGCCTTTAATTTGCCATTTAGGTACAGGTTGCCTAATTGGGTACAGATAACCTAAGCTAAGAAAAAGTAAATAATGCCATGTGAAACGCAACAAGTATCATTTTCAGTAGATGATGTTTCTTGAATTTCATGTGTTGATTCCTTTTAAATAGTTGATATTACTTGATGAGGGTGTATAGCCAGGTTCATGTCCTTCCTCCCACTTGTGAAATCTCACAAATTTGAGCAAGGTTGTCCTGTAAAATGTAATTATTGCAGTTTCCTCTTTTTTGTTTGTTGTTTGCTGCCCTTCTGTGCCTTTGGCAATTTTTTTTCTTCCTAGACTTGTGTTTATGAAATAGACTTGTAATTCAGTGTTTCTTAAAGGCTGTTATTTTTAGCTATTACCATTGTTTGTGTAAATAATGTGTAACAAAAATTCTGTACATCTCTAAGTTTTAATTATTTTTATTTCAAGAGTACCCACAAATCACAGAAAATTTAGCAGATATTCAAGTATTGTAAACAGTGCCTTCTTGATGGATTTCTATGCTGTTGAGACGTGTAAAGATTTGTCAAATTTGTGCCATATATAATGTCAGACCTTCTGTGAGGGCTGTTTTGTTTGAGAACTGATGTTCCTGCTCAGTTAGTTAGACTCTGGGGGGGAAAGAAATCAGCTCTTAAAACATTACACTATTCATTCTGGCTGGTCAACCGAGAGTGGAGGATTTGGGATGTTTACAGTGAAGCTGCACTACTTTGTGGTAATATAGAAATAGCTCGAACGATGTAACTTCAGGGCAAGATTATTTGGGCTTTTTCTCCTTTATCTCCTACCCCGGCCTTTCGCTCTCCCAAGCGGGAAAATTAGCCCTCAGGACCCAGCGCCCGCTTCCCCCTTCCGCGTGTCCCGCCCTGTCCCACTCCCGCGATCACCGCTCAGTGTGAGGGATCTGAACTGTTCGGGCCGCCTCCAATAAAGATGTGTCGCACCTCCGCGTCTCTGGGCTCTGTGCGCCGCTCCCCGGCCCCTCTCCCCCTCCTCGATACCTCAACGCGTCCCCCCCATTCCGTCCCTCAGCCGCAGACGGGCGCGGCCGTAACGCGCTCCGGGCGGAAGGGGCGGCCCGGACGCGGCGGCGGGGATGGCGGCGGGGATGGCGGCGGCCGGGCCGGAGCGGCCGCGCCTGTGGCAGGAAGCGGCGGCGATGGCGGCGGCTGG
>VXBQ01009349.1:88403-113098 GCA_013400175.1 Phainopepla nitens
GGTGCCTGGCGCGGCTCTGCGCCGAGATGTGCCGCCGCTGCGCCCCGGCCGCCGCCGGCCGTCCGCAGGTGCTGCGGCTCCTCGGCCGGCGGTTCGCGGAGCTGCACGCCGCCGTGCCCGGCCTGCCCCTGGCGAGCTCCCGGGTCCTGCCAGGCATCGTCCTCCGCCGGGACTTCGCTGCCTACTGCCCGACGGACGGGGAGCTGCGGGCCCTGCTCGTCACCGAATCCCTGCGGCCCGCCCTGACGGGCCCCGGGGTCGGGTTTTTTGTAGACTCTGAATGTCAGTATCAGGCTTCCCTGCGCTGGATCGCTAAGAGGACAGAAGCCTTAATGAAACACTTGCAGAGTAACAACGTTAAGCTGTTACTCTCGAGTGTGAAGCAAGAGGAGGTAGTTGTCTACTATGCCAAATTATATGGTGTGTCTGTGGTAGAGTGCTTATCGCCGGAAGAAATGGCCCTGATCAGTGAAATCACCGGTGTCTCCCCTTACACACCTTTCGGTGATACCGTGGACAGAGAAATAACCGAAACTACAGTGGTAACGTTTTGCCAGCCCTTGCTGCTGGTCTCCAAGAGATGCGTCCACATTGGCTTCATCAGTGTGTGTGCCTTCCAGCCCCATTGCCTGATCCTTTGTGGGCCGGTCGATGGCGTTAACGAGCAGCATGCTTCTGCTTTACAAGAGGCGTTCACAATGCTGCAGCAGCTGTTTAAAACAGTGGATCAGAGGCAGCAGTGGAAAGCGGAAGGTGAAAGCCAAAGCGAAGCCTCAGATGTTTGCACTTGGCAGTCTTCAGCTACTCAGAAACAACTGGTAATAGAAAATACTTGTAACCAGGTTTCTGAATGTCAGCTGAAATCACTTAGTGATGAAACAGAGAGCAAGATTTTAGACCCTGATAAAAATGATCTGCTAGTCGATAATCAAAGGAACCACAGCACTCATGTGTTAATGGCACATAACAGTGATACAGTCACCGTGTGTGAGTGCATGGATGTTGGCAAAGGTCTAGAGAAAACATGTTGCCATACAGTTCCATTTAAACAGGAGGAGAGTTGTGCAGGTATTGCACAGGATTACTCCAACTGCATCATAGAAGCAGGATCAGTTTTGCCAGTAGGAGGTTACTTTGAAATCCTGTTACATTATTATATTCAGGATTATGCAAAACAGTGTCAGCAGTCAGAGATAACCATTGTATCTAACATGATTGCTGATGCTTTGCTAAGTATTCCCAAGGCCTTGTACCAGACAGCAGAACGAGATGGGTTTACCAAATTCTATCTTGAAGCTATTAATTTACTCCGAAAAAATCAGCCACTGCCTGTAAATGATGAAGGCTTAGAGTCAGTGTATTGCAAATACCAGTTAGTCATTTCGGTTCTTCATTGTGTTACAGAGCTTCTCTCCATAGACTTAGTAATTGATATTAGGCGTCCGCTCCAGAAAATTGAGGATCGTGACTCAGAAGATGACTCTTGAAATCGTTAATAAAGAATTATTTTCATTATATGTTATTTCCTTGTGTCTTCTTGTCAAAGGACACCCTCAAAAGTCAGTGCTAGAGACTAAAAGATGCTTCTTCTCTTAGAAGAGAAAGGCTAACCGGGTGAGACTGTGGAAAACTGGGTTGTAAACAGTATGAACTTTTGAGCGTGAGGAAGTGTTGCCAGTTTCTGCTGCAGAATATGTGCAGTGCAGTCTCCATCCACATGTTGAGGATCTTGTGTACATTCAAGCCAAGGGTCAGCTTTGACTCTTTTGGTGGATTGAGTGTTTCCACAAGCTAGATGTGATTTGTTTTCTTAGCACGTTAAAAGTTGCCAATATGACACAAGCCACTGAACTTTCAAGTTACAAACCAAGGGGTGGATTTTGTAACCTTCATAATTAACCAGATTAAATGTTTTTTGTTTTTGTTTTTTTTTTAATATTTTGTATACATCATGACAGCAGTAAACCACTGTGGTTTATCCCAACGAAGAATTTTCTGATAGGAGATGCAGCATTTTTATCTTCCATTGAGTTCATTTCAGTTGAACTAGAAGAATTAAGAATAATTGTAATACCGTGACTTTATGGCAGTTTCTCTGGAAAATTAGTTTATATGACATTGCTTAGTGCAACTAATAATTTTAACTAGCGTGGAGTGGGTTGTGGTCCTGTTATAAAAGACTGTGTACTTAAGGGAAAAGTTTACCCAGGCACTAATGCAGTTCTGTGTGAAAAACCTGAGACAGTTCAGTCTTTGATCATCAAGGATTTTATTCTGCTTTTTTTTTTTTGGTAGGTTCTGTTTTTCCCTAATTCTTTTTTCCCCAGATTTTTCACTGTAATGATATTTGCTTTAAGCCCAGTAGCACCTGCATGTGTACCTCCCTTTCTGCTGGGTCCTAAAAACTACAGGTTTGGTGAAGGAGGTTTTTGAGTAACTTTACAAGCTGCAGCTGATAATGGTATTAAATTGGTTCTCTGTGCATTTCCCAGTGTTGTGTAACAGTAAGAATAATGGTTGGGTTGGTTTTTTTGTTTGTTTGTTTTAAAAGCTGTTTAAAACCATAGGCATAAGTCATATTTACCTGCTATACCTGAGATGATTACAACTAGAAAAGACATTTTTCCCCACCATAAATTTATGCTTTTCCTTTTTCAGTTTGTTCAGAAGACTCAAACTACCAAAGTTCTTTCAGGTGTATTGTCAGCAATGCTTTGTTTGACTGCAGCTTTCCATTGACATTTTACATATATTCCTGGTAATATAAAACATGGTATTTTTTTTCCTGGCTAATACACTCTTACAGACATTTGCAGATGAATAATAGTGAAACTCGGGGCTCACTAGCATGATTTCTTTAATAAAGAACTAAGGACACTAATTCTTTTTGTTAGAATCTTTTGGCAGGTGTGGGGGTGGGGGAGAATTAAACAGGGAGGAAAGAGAATCCCATTCTTGTTGCTGCCACGTGCTCTTGGAAGCTGCTTAATGCAGTAGGTCCAGTATGAGCCTAGAGGAATCTACTTTGTGGAGGGTTTTGGAGCTGTGTGCCCTGTTCTGCCTGGGCAGTGTTGGGAGCTCCCACCAGCCCCTGGCACTTCAGCAGGCACTTGGGTCTGCATTTTACTGCTCTGATGAGCTGATGAGACAGTTTTGCTCTTGCAGACAAGTTTCTGCAATGCTGTCTTCAAGCCACTGACCAACTCGTTGGGCAAAATGAGTGATCTGCTCTGTGGCAGTCTAACAACTGTGGCATAGAGCATGTGAAGCCTGGCAGCAGCAGGGGTTCTCTTCAGAAGCAGCTTTTGTATTCTGAATCAAGGTGCTGTCTAAATAAAGAGAGTACTGTGTCATTTCACATTACTTTATACCATTTGTACATCTGGTTACTTTCAGATTTACTGCAGTTTCTTTGAAAGATTAAAAATATTTTGGTACATGAATGGCCTTCTGGATGTTTGATTTAAATTATGTCATTCTTACTGAGAAGAAAGTCCAGAAATTTTATCATATATAGAACTCTTACTTTTGCATGCCAGAGATACAAAGGAGAAATAAAAAATGACACTTACATAAAACTTTTTTCTGACCTGTTTTTGATGAAACCTCTTGAGTCTGAAGATTCATTGAGGCAGCAGCTATATTTCTTTGACTTTCCTGTCCTTTTATATTTTATGAACTATCAGTTTTCCATTTTGAACTACTGTTTCCCTGTTCTGTCTGCAGAACTGGGAACATGGCAGGTTTTTCCCTTGGAGAGGAATGTCCCTTTCTTCTTTGTCCTGGTCTGCAGAAGAGAATGCTTGTTCAGGATTTGGCTGTTCAGTTCCAGTCCTGGAATCTAAGCTCATTACAGGATGTGCACCAGCTCAAGGGAAAAAAAAAAAAACAAAAACAAAACATTAACTTAGTCTTTGGAAAGAAGAACAAAATTACTGCTGGATTCAGCTCTTTCTTATCCAGTAGTTGGCCTGGATGTGTAAATGCGATCTTAGAAAATATTTTGGGTTCACTGCTCTCACATCTACCATTTAAGAGAAAGGCTGCTTGTAGCCCTTGAGAAACAGCTCAGTCTGTCTTCTGGGCTCTGGCTCAGGTGCTGTCACTGCCATTTCTGCTCTGCTGATGTTTCTGACCTGCTTCAGCAGCGGCCCTGCATAGCAGAGGCTGCTTGGGCTTTTGATGTTCCTTGGTACCTAAGCCTTAGGTATGCAATTGTTCATGACATCTTGCAGCTATCCTGATTTTTAAAGCTGGCTCTAGCTGTAGCTGGCCCTTTGGCAGGGGGACAGGTGATCTCTTGACACAGTGACAGGGACCAAAGAGGTTACCTGGGACAGCTTGGCACAACGTGTTTATTCACTCAAAACCACAGGGACCAGTGTGTTGAGGCATTCACTGGGGCTGTAACAGCCTATGGCTTTTTCTTCATGTACTGTTTCATGGAGATTATTTCTATTTTGCACCATTATTCTCTTATTTTTATATTTCTAAATACGGGTTGGCCTCCATGCAAAGTGGAAGTCAGGTACACATGGACATGTGTTTCAACTCAGATCCAGTTTTGAAATATGATGTAAAGTTCAGGGATACTGATGCTTATAGCCTATGATTAAAAGAATGGCTTTTAAAAAATCTTTATTTTAAACTCTACTTTCTGCAGCCCTTAGCAAACCTTGGTTCTGCCCTGCATCAGAATATTTTCATCAGAATATATTCATCAGAATATTTTGAAGGCATTCACCGCACCCACAAGGACTTGTAGGTATATTTTAAGCACCGTGATCCTACTTGTCAGGTAGATTCACATATACAGGCAGGTAGTTTCTCTTTTTTCCTTAAATTTTAAAAACCCCAGTTTTAATATATGTGTCTTGTAATGTGCAGTGAGACTAGGTTCAAACTGCCTCCTGCATGCAGTTCGTGAGAATAGGAATAATCTGTTTACATGACAGGAGCGCACTGGTTTTTATTTGTTGATTTGTGTGGGGGTCAAGTCTGAACAGGGTTTTGCAGGTGCTGGGACCACACTGAAGCAGCCTCTGTTCCCCAGCTCTCCTTGAGCCGCTGTCCCCATTGCTGACCCCGCCAGCTCCTTGCTGCTCAGCACCTTCCCTGGCCCTGCTTGCTGCTCTCCATGAAACCAGCCCCCTGGTTACCAAATAGGTACTGCTTAACTTCTTTACTGGAATGCATACCACTGACTGTGGCCTTACATTTTCATCTGTGTTTAGCTGACCTTCAGTGGTTTTGGCAGCTATACAGAGAGCATCATTAAATAGGAACCAGGCACAACAAAGAATATTGTTCTGTTGTGCTGCAAATCTCATGCTGCTCTATCATATTTGTAAGAGGGGATAGGAGAATGCAACATTTTGTTTAGGAACATAACTGTATAGTGGCATATTTTATATTTTTCTGTGTATTTTATATGCAGAAAAATTATATTATTTCTGTTGGTATCTCTAGAAGTCATCTTCCAGAGCCCCAAAGGTAGGGGATTAATAACATCATGTGATTAAGGAAGATTAAATTCTTCACTTGCATATACCTCCTGGACTTCACTAGAATTGCATTCATCTGTTATAAATTTCCTTTTTGTTACATGACAGATCTGCTATTAGTGGTAGAAACTTCTGTTTTCATTGTTGAATTGCTTCTATGCTTTTTTAGGTTAATCCATCCTCTTGCATATTTTTTGTCAGGTTCTTTTAAATCTCAGGAGAGAGAAACTTTCAATGTTCAGTTGCAAAATTTTATTTAGTTTAATTTTGATCTAGAAATCTAAGAGACTATGTGGTTTTGTCACTACTTAACCCAAGTATTAAATAATTGCTCTATTTACTATAGAATTTATCTCATTATTGCTGTTAAAACGAAACAAAACAGGAGAGTAAATGTCTGAATTTAACACCAGTCACTTTGGAAATGCATTGGCTGTAATTAACACGATTATAGTTTTGCAGTGTCATTTTGTGTAAGGTGTCGTTTGTATTCTGTTAATGAGACTAGAAATAGATATTTACATCTAGGATTATGCAAATTACTTCTCCCTTAATAGAATATTAAGAAGAATATTAAGATAAGAATTAGTTCGAGAAATAAGAATTTTAATCTTTGCATTCCAAGATTAAAAACAATAGCAAAAACGTAATAGATGTAAAATATAGTAGCTCCTTCTTTATTATATGATTCAATAAATCTCTAGACTTTGTAACCGATGCTTTTTCCTGTAACAGATCAAGCAGTGTGCTCTTTTTAAAAACAGTCTTGGCAAAAAGAAAACAGAACAATTTTCCATAGGGACACCATTTGTGCTGTTTCAGCCAGCAGCTTGTTTCTCACAAAGTGACCAGCAGATAAAAGAACTGTTACACTGAGGCTTTGGTCCAGCATGGGATTAAGGGCACATCAGTAATGCTCTGTTGTGCATGGCTGTGTCCTAAGCCATCGGCAGCAGAAATCACTAGAAAAGATAAAATTTCCATTAAAGGTATTTAAAAAAAAGGTCTTGTTTTACTGAACAGATTTTCTAATCTGTTCTTATTTTGAGATTCCTGGCAAAACAATCCAGCATGGTGATCTTGCTTTTGATAAGAATCGTGACCTACTTTCAGTGGGTGTCTTCATTTTGCAGGCTAAGCGTCTGATTAAATATTACCTTAAAATGGGAATGCAGAGAGGAAATACATAGCAAGGCTTTCTCTGTGTATGTGGGGTAACAGACAGCTCCAGATGAGAGTAACATCCACTGAGATATTAACTTTAGATTTGATACGTGTCTGGTATCAAGGATAAGGATTATATTTATATGCCACTGCTTATGGAGCACTGGAAGTGATTGTAGAAACTGCTGGATTATATTCATAGAGCAAATAAACTGCTTGGGAGCTTTTTCCTAAAATGAGAAATACTCTGAGACTTTTAATTACTGATTTCAGAATGGTAACAGTTCTGAAAATGTACAAAATAGTCACAGAGTGCTGAAACAATTTAAATCTGTTATCAGTGTTGACTGTATTGGAGACATTATTGGCATGAGTTTTTAAATGTCCTTGTGTTAGGAGTATAATCCTGAGGAGCAGTGCCCCACAGCAGGGCTGCTGCTGCCATCCCTGTTGGTACTGGAGGTAGCTCTGCCCTTGCACTCCACAGTCACACAAAGACAAGTCCTACGGTGCCAAGATTAGATGTGGTACAGTTTACCTTACCAGAGTGTTTAGGATTGAATTTCAGCACCTCAGGAAATCTTGCAAGCTGTGGTGTAGGTAAGCAGGGGTTTTTTTAGGCATTTCCAAACAACCAGTTCTTATAATGCAGCAGGTATCGGAAATTACATTCCCCGTCATCTGAGACATTTTTGTCACCTTGTGGAATTTTTCAGTGAGACACATTTTAAGTCTTGGCAGTAATTAGCAAGTAGTATCAGGATCATTTTGTTCTAGGACTCCTCTCTGTTAAAAGGTTTGCCACCTGGGCTATAATCCTAAGTGCTGCAGAAGTTACAGGCGGAGCCAATGTGTAATCATGCAGAAAGCAGGAATTCTTCCCCTCCTGTGTCATTGCTTTTTCTTTTTGCTTGACTGTAGAGCTTATGAAGCAGTGAAATATGGTAAAAACTCCATGGGTGTGTGGGTGGATAGAAGGAGGGACAAGAATAAGAGAAGACAGGAGATAAGAAGACCCAGTTCAAAAGGAAGAGGGAGGAAAGATGAAGGTTGATTGATGACTAGAACACAGAAAAGGACTGTCATGTAGAAGGAAAAATATAGATTCTCAAATATATGAATGGGGAGAAGCAGCTCCAGCTTCCTCTCTCCCTGAAGAAGCAGCAGCAAAGGGCAGACATTAAGTTCTCCTCTCCCCTTGGAAGACTGGTAGATTGTAGTTGCCAAATGGAAAAAGATAGAATCCATAAAACTGATTTTCTCCTGTCCTGGTGTAGGGGAGTAGCTACCTTGGAAAGTGTTAGGAGCTGTAGATACAGTCTGTCTACATATCTCAAGGTGTCCTGGGCTGTAAACTTGCAACAGCCTGAGATAAAGATTCACATTTCTATTCCTGAAGCTCGGTGTCTAGGAGTGGGTAAGAAATTACTGGGTGTGGATTACATATATTTAGATAGCACATCTTGTCCTCAGTGTCCTGAGCCTCTGGAATGTGCTTTGATCCTTAGGTCTTTCACAGGGACAGGCTGATAAGAGCAATGGAGTTTGGCTCCCCAGCCTCAGCAATGAGGGGCTTGGGGCTTGGGCTTGAGCAGTGCCCTGTGCCTGGGCAAGGTTCATGTTTCAGGGCACCCAGTGAATAACACAGGGCTGTAGTGGCAAGGTGCTGGGTTTCCTGCTTTGAAAATAATTGTATGAACTCTTACTTAAGTCATAGATCATCAGCTGATAAATTTGCCATCTGCTAGGCCTTAGGTAATGAATTTATATTTGCTTGTGTTAGAGCATAGAAAGCCTGTCTAGGACCTCCAAGCTTATTTTTCATAGTGAAATATAGCAGGAGTTCAGTGCTTTTAGCCTCCTCATTGAATTGTAGGGAAAAAATAATTTCATGGTGTAGTTCTGACTTCTCATAAGACTGAAGCATTTTAAGAGAAACAATTCTTGAAAAAACCATAGGTTTCCGATACCAATCCAGTATTGGTAGCAACTTGTTTGTTTAATAGCTAGCACTTATGAAAAATGTCTGTCTCTGCTGAAAAACAGCAGGTTTCAGCCTCTGCGTATTCAGACCCCAAACTTCTAATCCAAATGTATTCAAGTGATTATAATCAGAAGATATTGAATTGACAGAGTACCAGACCAGTAAAATTAATTGCCTAGCACTTTGGAGCAGAAGATGATTGATACTAGATTTTTTTTTTTTAATAGTAGTTCACATTGCTTTTCCTGCTGAACAATACCCACATGGTTGAGTTAAAATGCATGAACAAGATCATCAGTCATTTTCTTGCTATTTTATTTAACATATTTGAGTTTTAACCATTTATTTTGTGGTGTCTCTAGGGCTTTGTAAATATGATTAATAAATTATTTTAAAAGCCTTTTATTGATTCAGTAACTGACTGGCTTTGGCTGTAGCATTTTAACTGCAAAGATCAAATTACAATAAAACTGTAGGAAACATCTCTGAATATCTTGGAAATCTGACTCCAAGAACCATTGGGGGAAACTAGTGGATTTTTACTTCTAGAGTTTTATAACAATTTGTGCCTGAGGTTAGGATTGGATCCTGAACCAGCAGCATCTGCAAATGGCATTTAGGATCTCATAAACTGTGCAGCTTTTTAGCAATTGTACCTTTACATTTTGACATTGCTCAGGTTTATAACGAAGTCTGAATTTTTCTTGAAATACAGAGAAATAAATTTCTCATCATTATTCCCTCTGGATTCCTGTTGTCAGAATGAGTGGGTGTTCACATCAGAAGGTAGAATAAATGCTAGTGCCTTGAAATGCTGCCTCTACAGCTCCTAATGGTGTTGCACTTGTCATCGTCAGCTTTCCAAATGCTCCAGTTTTGAACTTGGAATAAATTCGCTCCACTCATAAAAACAGCCACATCTGTAGGAAGAAATGTGTGCATGTACCTTTTTTTGGTTTCCATAATGTGACGTGTTTTCCCTCTGTATTTTTCCTCCCTGGCACTGTTTTAATGTGCCATGGGACAATGACCATTCCTTATCCATATTCTTTCTTCAAAGTTGAGAGTTGTCATCTTTTGTTAAAATCTTAGATGACAGAATTTCTCTTGACTTACTGTTTCTCTGTTCACATTTTTTGAATTACCCTATTCAGAAGTTACATTTAAGAGTCATTGAATGATTCAGTAGAGAACAGCAGATATGAATACTCAATTTAAAGAAAGCAAATGCTGAGGACTTTTCAAACTTTTCACAATAACAGGCATTTATTGTAAAAATAACTATCCAACAGTTGGTCTTCTATAGTAATAGCTATTAAATACCATGGAGTAACAATAATCAGCTAGAGGAGGAGGCAGGATTTAAGACCCCAGGGTTTTATCATTGCTGGCACTGATTTGCTGCATAGCCTGGACTAAATCAGTTAATGCCCATGTGATTAATTTTTCGAGATATTAGTGGGCTTCATATTCATAAAGGTTCCAGACCATACTTTAAATTGTTGGGAATTCAAGGATAGATGCAAGTGCAATCATTGCCTGTTTGAAAAGGGGAAAAAAAAAAAGTAATGTATTAGATATCCTATCGATCTCTTAATTATCTTTTTATAGAGTGAGAAAAAACTGTTTCTACCAGGATTGTGGATATTGCATATTGTATTCCTTTACCCATGACTGCTGTAGGAAAACTGAGTTGCTAATGAGGAAGTAGGCTCCATTTCCTGTGTTCCTTTCCGTTCTAATAAAAACCAGTTCCCTCACATGCTAAGGATTTCTGCATGCAGTACAATGCAGAGAAATGTTTAAAATGCAATAGTTTTAATGAGCCCTTTTCTTTCCAGTACTTCAGCTCCATATTTTTTTTTCTGTATTTCTCTGAGCCATTGCTTGTGATTTGAACTCCAAGCAGGTTAGAACAAGTGAAAATGTGATTCTGTGATTCTATGAAAACTGGGATATGTGCTGTGTAGCCCAGCCAGGACAGCTAGCAGTGACTTCCAAAAGGTGCAAAGGAAGCCCTGGTATCCCTGGCTGAGCCGGCCTTCAAGGGCAAGCTGCTCCCCTTCTGGAGCTGGCATGGCCTCTGTGTGGTAAAATGATGTCCAGGTCCATGATACAACCTTCTCCATAGTCAGCCAAGCAGGAGTATTGCCATACTGCCTGGCACCAGCTCTGTCTCCTAAAAGCAGTGGAGGAAAGGTGTATGGAAAATCACTGCCTGGGAAACTCTCTCTTCTCCCCTTGCAGCCAGATCTTTCATTTATTTGTTCCTTAATCCAAGTCCAGGTCTAACTTTTCAGAGAATAACAAATTGTTATGTATTGTGTCACTTGGTTTGCTAGGAGCCTGGGTTTAAGTGTGCAGCAGACTACCTATGTAACACTGGGTGATTACATCAGAATGAAACATTTGGAGATGGAGATTATTTAGCATCACATAATTCCAATATTTGCTTCTGTTAATCACCAGCACAATAAAAATGTCTTGCCATTCTCTTTTGACTACTAAACTTAGAGTTTTCATGAAATAGTCTACACTTTGGAAGGCTTACTACTGCCATTAAAATAGTGGGTCCAATGCCTGTAACAGTTGCTGAGCCCTCTACAAGGCCTCCCTGGAGATCTGTTTCCTAAGACAAGAAATGCCTAGTCATGATGACTGGACCAAAAGACCCCTCTTCCTGCCTCGAGACCCTCTGTTATTTCTCAGTAAGACTATTGGTCATATTCACCTCGCCCCTACACTACTGGACCATTTCCCAAACCCTGCTTACCCTATAAAAACCACTGCTTCTGCCCAGTTTGGCAGAAGAAGCGGTCACTGTTCCCCGCTTCGCAGAAGGCTGGTAAAGGACACCTGTGGAACCTCCACACAGCTCTTCTTGTCTCTTCCTCCCTGAGTCGGCCAAGGCAGAATCTAGCAAGGTACAGCTGAAACCACTAAGAGCTGAAATCACAGAAGAGCTGAACTGCCTGAGCCACAGGCCGTGCTTGCTCAGGATTGCCTGCGGCTGGGACTGCCTGAGATCCCCTGGACAAGCTGTTCCTCTTGGGATCCCTATCCGGGAACGTCTGAGGCAGCCAGGGTCAGACAGACCCCTGGCTCAGGCTTGCCTTAAATGCCTACATATTTGTCATTTACCTATGGAATTTTGCTTCTTTATCCATAGATACTGGAGATCACATTTAGAAAAATAATATTAGAAACTTATAACTGATAAGTTATAATTTATAACATTACACTGATAACAGCTTCAACACAAACCTCTAGGTCAAAATCAGGTACTTACCTGGGATCCTAATCCACATTTCAATCCTTCAGCCCTAATCTACAAAAGAGAAGGAAGTAATTTTGCTCAGATCTGTTCCATGAGACCAAAACCAACATTTTTTGGGTGTTATGAGAGATGATTTGGGTTGCTTGGGAGTCTGCTGTATAATACTTAATTCACAGAATGCCATTTCTATAGCAATTCTTGTACTCTGAATGTGTAGAGTATTAGATATTTATTCACAGAATTACAGATGTTAGTTGTAGCCAGGTTGTTACGATGCTCTGACTTGGAACTTGAACTTCCACAGGGACCTTTACAGAACATTCTAGCAGCAATGACAAGGTCAGAGAGACATGATTGTGTTAAAAAGATGATTAATTATCCTCAAGGTTATATAAGAAAGTCAGAGAGAACTGAATCATATGCCATTAGCAACTGAACCCCCAATTTTATGTTTAAAAAAAGGAAAGTTGATGGCTACTGTTGCTCATAAAACAAGCAACAGATTTTGATTAAAATCTGACTGCTGCTGCAAAGGAGATTGACTGGAGAAGCCCAATCCCACCAGTGCACGGGTGAAATTAAATGTCAGAATACTGATGGAACTGGGAAAGGAGGGTAAGGTTTTTTTGGCTTTGCTGTGCCACGGAGGGGCAGACTGGTTTAATGTCCTGGGCCATGGAAAGCTGCCTTGCCTTACTGCTGCTGAAAGAAGGCACTTGCAATGATTAGCCCTAATATATAAAAATTAAATTCCTGAATACAAATGGAAAAAAAAAACAGAGTGCACAGTCCTGGAGCTTGAACTCCCCTCTGCATTTGGTGAAATGGAGACCTCTTTTGTTTCCTAAATTCAAGATACTCTACAGAAACTGGGTTGTCACAGGATGGCAGCTTGAAGGTTTTAGGTTTATAAGGCAAGGAACATTTGGGAAGGGCTGATGCTGAACTCCGGAGAGCTGATGGAATGCTTGCGTGGACTCCTTAAATTTGAATTCAGACAGCAAGTGCTGTGAAACGGGAATGGGAGTCAGGGATTGGACGGAGGGGGCCTATTTGCATTTGTCTCCGGTTTCATTGAAAGCATCCTGCATGTTTATCGAGCCGAGGATATCTGCTGTCTGCAAGGCAATGACTCAGTTTCTGCTGAGGTGCCAGAACTGCAGGAGACAGAACTGGCCGTCTTCCAGAGGTGAGCTAACATTCCCTGTGATGCGGCAGCCTCCCATGCCGAGGTTGGCAGTCTCTCTCCAACTGCTGTATGTGGCACTAGAAAACCTTGCAAAGAAGAGAATTTTTAAAAAATAAACAACTCTTTATATCAGTAATGAGAACAGATGTTGGCCTCAGATGCCACATCTGCTTCAGGCATCCTGGATACTCTTCAGAGCTGTATGCAAAAGCAGTTTAGGTACTTTTATACTAAATGAACCTGGCTCCCCTCTATCACTTTTTTGACCTAGATGAAAGGAAGCCTCTTTCTTTTCTCTTTCCCTGGAGGCCTTCCTCCTATCCCAAACACTGCCTGTGAAAACAGGTAAAGGTTGTGCACGCTCCCTCCATTGTTGGTCTGCTTGAAATGTCACCAAACAATGATGGAAAAACCAGGAATGCTAAGAAGCTTTTCAAGCATTTGCTTGTAGGTGTCAGCCAAAAGTTTAAAAGACTGGAGAGCCCCTTGGGCTGAGCTGGTAATCCTGCTGTTATCTTACAGTGCCCTTCTTTCTATCTCCTTTCTTTCCTGTTAATGTCTTTTTGTAAACTGTACGCAGCTGAAGTATCTGGTCTCCTCCAGGCTTCTACTTGCTCTTGGTTCCTTCAGGCCTTTGAGGCTGAGAAGAAAACCAGATCCAAAGTATGGAATAACATGGTATTTTTTGTGATGGACAGGGTTTGGGTCTTTAGCTTTTTTAATGCCTGCCTGTCTGCAGAGTTTAGATGTGAGGGTATGTGCCTCATGGAATTGTCTTAGGTGAGCTGGGTCAGAGAGACCTGTGAGCTCTCCCTATTTCTCATGACAGGTTTTGGATATAAGATGTAAGCAGACAGCAAGGCATGGTGTTTCATAGCTGTCTAGGCAGGCTGCCTTTCGGTTCACATTTGCTCTATGTAGGACAGACTGGCACAGCTCTGCCTACAGCTGATATCGCTGGTGGGATGAGCTGGGGGGCAGAAGAGCCTATCATGTGGTCAGAAATCTGCCCAACCCTCCTGCTAAATATAAGCCAAGAAAGGCTTGCCTTTCTGACAACAGCATGGCAGTGACTGCACAGGAATGCACACTGCTAAAATTCATCACTGTGTATGATTAAATGGTGTTCTTCACTCACTTTATCCAGTTTTCTACTTGGTTCATGTACAGCATTCACTTAGTGTTTTTTACTAAACGGTGGTCTCGGTGCAGTTGGCAGTCACAAGAAACAGCAGAGGAGAAAGTTCCTTCCACAGGAAAGACACAGATTACAAATAAAATCACTCCTGGACAATGCAGGAGGTGACACTGGAACTTTTCAACTCTCTTCGTTTGCTAATGTTGTAAAAGTTGGCAGCTGTTTAAATTGGTGACAGTCCTCTAAATACATCATGGATTTTGTTTTGGTTTTTTTGGGATTTTGCTTTGGTTTTTTTTATTAAGTACTCCATCAGAATGGCAAAATACCTTTGGAAAGAAGAGCATTGTGATATTAATTTCATCTAGAAGTTACAGAGAAAAACACAGCCTGAATGTTAATTGTTTTACTTCAATGCCTTTTGCTGATATTGAGAGCTTAGAAGAGCTCAATAGTGCTTTCAATCACTTGGGTGTAAATCCAGAAAATGGCAATGGAGTTGGTCCAGATTTACAAAAGGACAAATGAGATTTGAAGAAATGTCTGTATAGTTTCCTTTCAGGCTTTAGATATAATTATCTTAATTAGCCTCTCAATTCAAGGGTCTAATTTCCACCATGGTTAATGAAGAACACTTATACTTGGTGACTGAATTATCTGACTTGAATTATCATTTTTTGGAAATATTCTAAAGACTCCTAATGACAAAAACAGCCTCAGAGTTTTCCAGCTTTATTTTTCCAAATATAAAGACTAAATATAGCACGTGTTCCCCAGAAAATGTGAGTGACAGGGATTAGTAATTCATTAACTACATGGCCCATTTACAATCCTACCAGTACAGAATTCACCATGGCATGGAGAATATCAAACAAAACAACTCAGTTGACTTTCATGCATTTAAAACAATAAGGAATAAAGGCTTAATTCAGACTAAAACTCCAAAATCTCCCTGGATTTAGTTAACAGTAATGAAAACATTGAATAATAGCTAAGAAATAGGCTGAAACCCGAATTTAAAAAGGCTGAATAATAATTAATTAAATCCCAATAGTATTAAAAGTTGTCGTTGAAAATGAAACTGTGTTCTGTCACAAGGCTTTGCTCAAAAAATACATTTCAAAAGTTCCACCAAAACCAAAACGGATTGCCTTTAATCGTCAGTGTTTTATGTGGTATGCTGTGACTACAGGCAACCCATCGAGATACGAGCAACCCGTCGAGACTGTGGTGTTTCTTAGCAGTGGATCATTTTGGCATGGTTTTCTTTTAAAATAGATCTCAGGACTGGGTTGCAGGGGCCGCAGTTCCTCAGGGCTTATTTGGAAAGGGAGCATTTTAGGCTGGATGCCCTGGGCAGGCATGGAAGGCAGAGCAGAGCAGTGCTCCCAGGCAGGCTGACTGTGTCCCATGTCACTGGCAGAGAAAGATGCACTTGCTGCTGCAGGGGCTCCAGGCCACTGAGGTGAGTGATGGCAGTGGCTCTGAGCAAGGATGGTAGAGCACACTCCAAACCCCTGTGAAGGGACACCAGGCAAGTGCCACTGTGGCATGTGGCACTCAAGTGCTGCAGCTGCCTTCACATCTTGCTGTCTGTGTAGTACTCCTGCTGTGCCAGCAAGGGAGCAGCAAGCCTCAAATGTCCAGAAATTTTCAGGTAAGCTATGGGATCAAATAACCTTTAAATGATTGGCATATCTCCAGCTTTTGAGATTCATACTGCAGGCATGTTTTTCCTGCATTGTCATAAAGTAACATGGTAGCTTGAATAGGAATTGCTGTCCTTCTCAACAGAGGTAATGTGAATTACCCATCCAAAGCACTCCTACTCTCCATCTTAAAGTATTGAATGCTGTATCCTCAGAACTGGCCCTTTCCCTGATACCACTCTAGTTTGTTCTCCCCAGCTAACTTCTTTGGGCACAGCCTGCTATTTATGCCTGCCCAGTCATGCTTCTGGAAAAGAAGAAGTTGGTCCAGCTGTACCTCCAGTGGCTGTGGATAGGAGTTCATGTGTTTGCTGCTTTCTCTCCCCTTACAGAAGTAGCCCAAGTCCTTGCAGCTTTGAGTTGCATTGTGTACCTCTGCTTTCCTTGAGGTATAAATCACCCACAGCAGGTGTTTGCTGCCTGCTACACTACAAAGCATCAGGCATTATCTATAAGCACTGCACACAGTTTTGCACTTCAGTAAACAATGTACTTGGCTGCTGGGCTCCAAGTGAGTCAAAGAACTAGAAATGAGCTGTTACTGAACAGCAGGGTACAAACTAGGCCTTTCTCTACCCAGTCCAAGCATATATAGCAGGTTCTTGCTGTAAATATTTCTCTCTCTGGCCTTTTCTTCAGTGCAAAAAGAGGTACTTTCCTGATGTCTGTTAGAGATCCAAACCACAAACATAGGAAAATAAATTTGCTTGTTTATTGTATCTGTTTAATCTGCCACCTCCTGTGATTCGAATAAGAATGAAAAGGGCACCTTTTCCCATGTGTGGTTTTGTCCTTGGTGTACCCAGGATAGCAGCTTTTTAAAAGCTAAAAGCTTTTATTTTATTGGGAAAGCTAAAGCCATGTTTTCACACTTCTTTTTTTAACTTGATAGGAAAAAAAAATCTTTAAATACCCATGCACTAATCTGCTAATAATCCTGTGTCCATAAATCCACTGAGTGAAGTGGTGCAGGATGAAAACCTCATAAGGGCTCAGCTGTCATCAGGAGCTGGGCTTGAAGGAGGAGTTAGGCTGGCAACCTGGCCACCAACCCCTGCTAGCACTGCTGGTTCCTGCCAAACACTGCTTTCCCCTCTGCTTCACCCTCTGGGCTGGTGAGAAAGCAGCTGGTGTGATGGGTATTTGGCTTGTTGCTGTGCCACAGCAACCCTTGGCATTAGAAAAGCACAGGGATAGGGTTGCTGCTGAAATCTCCAGCCTTTCCTCTGGTAAAACCATGGATTAAGCAGCAGGAGCCTCCTCAGGTATGTGTGTATGATGTAATCAATGGAAAATAGGTTCAAACTTATTTTTGATGGCTGAAAAGAGATGCCTTGCTGTGCTTCACCTTCCCACCCAGTTCATTGTCTTCTGACTACCTCTGCCCAGCCCACCTCTGTTTTTTCTTAATTTTGTTTATTTCCCTTCTGGTTTTAATTTAATCCTTTTCTCAACAAATAAACGAAACCTTCTTGTAAAATTGCTCTGCGTGAATGAATCACTGTTGTGCTTTTTCTCCCTTGCCTATAAATGTTATAGGATGAACAGTGTTGTCCCCATGTTGTAGCCATGTTAAATAAATAGAAAATAATTAGGAAAACAAAGTGAAAGAAGTCAATCTCACTATCCATTTTGTCCTGACTCTAAGGGAACAGCAGGAATCGTGAGCTATCAGCCATGTGTGGCCTGTGACCAAAAATCTTCCTGAAAAATGGGAACAACCTTCTCATGCCTCTCCTGTGGAGAGGCAGCACACTTACCAGATACAAAGACTGTGGACAGTAGCTGCAGGCACAGATGCTGCCAGGGAATCATGCACAGTTGAGTACTAAGGCAAACTCCAGGAAAACTCAACCTATAATTAGGTAATTTCTGCCTGAGAAATTGGCATCAAGCAAGTGAGAAATCAGCTGTGAAAGAGAGGAATTCACTGGCTTAAAAGAGATGCAGATTGACTGACTTAATTCTGTGGGAGTTGGTTGGGTATTTTGGCTTTTTGTTTTGTTTTGTTTTCATCTTGGCTACTTTTGGTTTTTTTCTCTTTCACTTTATTCTGCCTTGTGCCCTACAACTCTTCCTCTCCCCTTCTCTCCTTCCTTCACCCATCCCTGACATGACAAGCAGATATTATGCACTGTGACCTCATCTGTTGCAACTATTTTTTCCTCCCATGAAACTGAATCTGGAATAAAACTTTGGGGAACTGACCCCAGAGGAGTGCATGTGCAAAGTCCATGCAGGGGTGGTCCTAGGAGAGAGCAACTCCTCTACCTTAGATGGTAGTAAATCCATTCAGTTACAGCTTGCCTGCTGGCACATTTTGGTTTTACTAAACTCGGGACAACTGTAGATTATCCAGACAGTGCTTGCCTCCACATTTGCAATGGGCTGCTGGGCCCAGAGTACCACAGGCTGGTTAGGGCCAACTGCCTAGTGCTTGGAACAGGCTGCCTGCACCTGGTGTCTCCTGAGGTGTTTCCACACTTGGTATGGCCCAAAGCGACAGCTTTGGTCTCAAAGGAGGGATGCAGGTGCAAGTGGGTGGCCTTCCCCAACCTACCTGCACCTCTTGCACCAGGTCTCCACAGGAAGGCCGCTGCAGGTACTGGGAAACCTGCTTCAGCTGGGTTTGAGTAAATCTCGTCACTTATACTTGGGTAGGACAACTGCAAGGGAGGTCTCCCACAGCAGTCTTTTGCAGCAAATTTTCCTGTTCTTTGTGCATGTGTACAGACCTGTCCTACCCTGTACTTGTGTCAGTTTTAACACCTGACCCATCTGTACATAATAATAGCAGTTCAGCAGAAACTGAGACAGTTTCTGAAGAACACATGTGAATTCAATGAAATGTGATTTTATGAGGTTGCTTTCATGTGCTATGCAGAGTTCCTTTCCCCTGCTAATTCAGGCTGCAGTGGTGGCACAAGCATTAGTGCTGAGGCAGAAATTGCTGCACAGCTCGTGGGTGCCGGATCCAAATGGGCTCCCGGTCGCTTCCCCTCCCCTAGGACTGATCTGAAGGTTGGAGTGTTTCAGGCAGGCTCTAGGAGACCTCTGCCTGCCTGTCCTGCGTGCATGGTGCTTGTGCATGGCACTGGGGTGTCTGGTCACACAGCTGAACATCCAGCTTGGTCCTTCCTTATGCCTTCCAGAAGGGGAAGGAGATTCATCTGACAGTGCTCAAGGCCAGACTGGATGGGGTTTTTGAGCAAGCTGGTCTAGTGGAAGGTGTTCCTGCTCATGGCAGTGGCATTGCATTAGATGATGTTTAAGGTCCCTTCCCACTGGAACCATGCGATGATTCTGTGAGTGAGCACTGCTCTTTCTGCTGTGTCACCTCAGCTTTGCTGAAGAATTGGCTGCCGGAGGGAGCTGCATGCCTGGCAGAGAGGCAGGACACTCTGTACTCCAACAGGAAGCCAGCGCTGCCCCTGCCAGCTTGGGCTTACTCATGGGCAGCACGGTCATCCTGGGACACTCAGCAGCCCCAGGCAGCCCACACAGGGCTAAGCAGTTGTCATCTGAGTGGGCACTGCTAAATTAGCCAAAGAACTCATCTGCTTTGGCCATGAGCACAAAAGGCACGTCACCTGCTGTCTCCAGGGATGCTGCACCCAGACTCAGATGTGTTTGCCCAAGGCAATTGAGGAAGACCTTGTGGGAGTGCAGTTGTCTCATGGCTTGGTGGTGCAGCTCTCCCTGTTTCTGCACCTCTGGAGCAGCATGTGTGCACAAAGCCTCCTGCTTCTGGGCACAAGGTTCCCTGCTCACTCTGGACCCCACACAGAGGAAGAGTGCATGTGTGCACCTGTGTACACGTATGCATACATGTGCACAGATACAGGTATGTACATGTACGCTTATGTGTAATAGCAGCTAAACTGGCTATGCAGGTCAATGCCCTCAGTCTCAATGAACAGATCTCCTGCCACACAGTCAGGTTTGGGGAGAAGACTGGTACCTGATGGGCAGAGGTAGGGATGCAAAGAGGGATGGCCAGCACAGGAAAATGTTCTTCAGCAAGGGCCATACTCATGGCATCTGGAGACCTGTGCTAGGCTATTGACTTGTTTTGGACTGTAAACAAACAGCAAGAGTGCCATGGTGTTGTAGTACTACACACCATTTGAATATTGTTAATGTCTCATTTCCTATTGTTGGTCAGTTGGAGACTAGAAACTGGCAGTGGGAAAGTGATATGGGAGATCAGGTCTGCTGTTTGGGAAGTTTTCACCTTGCATCTTCTGTAGGTGAGGACACAAAGGTGACCAAGGGAGGTTTGGCTCACACAGACTCCTTAATTCACTTTCTGCTTAGTTATTAAGTGATATCACTGCCCCATGGCTGTTGTGAAGCTCCAGCAAAGCCTCCGTTTTGCTGACTCGAGCTTGGTAAGCGGGAGTTCCAGCTTTGACTCTAACCGAGAGAGCTATCAACCCGGTCCCTGAGAAACTGCCCGAGGGATACAGATGGAATGTCTAAATGGGGGTACTTGGGAGCTCATCCCTTGCTTGGGAGGCTGGTCTAGAAGAAATAACAACTAACACCAAATCTCTGTCTGCCTCGCGTTGTGAAAGTGTGTCTGTGCTGGCCTGAGAGCAGTCTCCTCTGAACTCCTCTGAGCAAGGGCTCGTAGCTCTTGACAGCCGAGATCAGTGACCTAGGCTGGCTTCAGAGGCTGCATAAACACCAAAATCACAGCTGAGCAAAAGCAGCCCATCTGTCCTGAGCCCCAGCTGACTCTTGCTTTGTTTTGACAAGATGCCCTCCCAGTGGTGTTTGCCATTGCCAGTTTTCCTTTGTTTCTTTCTCTCCCTTATCTCTAAAGAATTACTTTTGCACTATTGCTGTTGCCCAAATGCTTAAAAATCATCTTGAACACCCTCATTATTTGCTGGAAAGAAGAGCCCGCAGGACATCAGTTTGCCTCCAGCCCAAATATTAGCCAGAAGCAGCTGCCTAGACTGTTAGTGTGACACGAGGCCTCCACTATCAAGATATGTGTGTCCTCCAGAACTTGAGAATGGGAATGTCACACTGGTCTTGTTAAACCTTTTGGGCTTTCAGGAGGAATATGGATCTTCTGCTTCAGGTGGCTTATTCTTTGGCATCACATCCTGTGATGTGCTCTGATGGTGTTGATGCAGCTTCAGACCCTAGGAGGGGTGTCTGCCCCAATCTCAGCTCTGCTGCTGCTCCCTGTCTGCGTGCTCTTGGCTGCTCTGAGTCCTCGCCATCAGGGAAAGCAATCATCTCCTGCAGCATGCAGCCCCTCGACCTGGAGTGGCGGCTCCAGGGGCTCATGGTGTTGTGGCTGGCATGGCTCACAGATGCTTGCCCAGCGCCGGGGGGCTTCAGGTCCACCCCAGACACCACATAGCACCATCCACAGCAAAGGGCAGTGGCCACAGCTACTGTCTGTCACGCTCTTGGAGAGGTGAGTCACCCACAGTGATTCTCATTTTACCCTTCTGTACAGACTAAAATGAAAGGTATCTGGAGGTCAGGTTTCTTCAGGACATCTCCTGGCTAGGATTGGACGTTATTGAGGCTGCTGCATCTCCTGACTGACTGCCGAAGTGCTGATGGCTTTAATGCTGCTCTCAGGGCCTCTGGAGCAGAGTCATCCTGCAGTATGGATTACCTGCCACATGCCAGCCCTGAGGATATGGCCTTCATTATGCAGAGAGGCAATTTGCCCAAGGAGAGGAAAGCCGGCTAAGCCATGTCTACCAGCACACTCCCTGCCAGACTCCCTGCTCCTTGGAAGATGAGCTGCTGGTATCTGATCCAGTGCGAGACAAGGAAAAGCCAACCAAACAAGTCCACCTAATCCACCTCCAAAAATATCCCCTGGCTGTAAGAGCAAAGGCCCTGGGAGTTGCTGGCTGCCTGTTTTGCTTTAGCACATGGAAAGAAAAAAACACAGAGCCCACAGAGGGGAGTGTGTGGTGTTTCTGGGCTCCCCCCTCAGGCAAGGTTGAAGGGTGAGCAGTCCTGAGGTTAAAGCAGAGCTGTGGTTTCACTTGGGTTTCACTGCAGGGTGGTTTGCCAAGGCCACCCACTGTCCCTGGCAGCTCTTGTCATTGTCCTTGGAGCATGTCTCCTCCAGGACTGCTTACACTGGCCTATCCCTGTCAGGCTGGAAAAAAGATAAATTCAACTCTTTCTGCCTAGCAGACCTCTGCAGTTTCCTCATCTTTATTGGGATTCAGAACTGAAGCAGACATCATGCATTTAAAGAAAAAACCAAATGAGTTTCCAGAGTTCAGACTACTTAGGGGAGGAAGGGCATCAATTTGCAAAATTCTGATAAAATACTCAGTCAAGACTGAATTACGCTACATGTGACCACAGGTGAAAGGAAACTGCTTATGTGCGGGTATGAAAATTGAGCACACAAAAGGAGCTGCCTTGCTGCCCATGTTCCCCATGTTTAGTCAGGACAAAGAGAGAGGGAAGGGAGCTCAGGGATGAGTGGTCATTGCATCCACTGCCTCCAAAGAGCAATCTGAATATAAGAGCAAGTGAACTCTTTCCCTGGTTTTACCCTCTTTTGATTTTTTTGCAAAACTGAAATAAGTCAGAAACCACAGCAATCTTACTCTGGTGAGCTACTTAATCCTTGCTCAAGGAAACAAGCATTGTCAGCCATGGCTGCTGCACAGTGTGTCAGCAGTGGCAGCAGGAACCTGAAACCATTCTGCCCTCTCTTTAGGGCAGAAGGAGAAATTACTCTTGCCTCAGTACTCAGAACCCAGCTGCAGGGCCCAGCCTCCCAGGGACCCCAAAAGTGCAAAGCAGGATACTGTCCCATCCCTTGTGTCCCCTGCATCCAGCTGCTCCTGCTGGCAGCCCCTCTCCCTGGGGCAGCAAGCAGCCACCTGCCTCTCAGGGACCTCGGGGTGAGGAGCACCTGGCCAAGGAAACCCCAGCCTGTGCTCACCAAGGTTCAGTTTGACCTGCACAGCCCAAAGCAGGATAGCCCTGGGATGGAAAAACACAGCTCCCTGTAGACCTTGTCCTCTGCACTTAAACCAACCTGCGTACTGAGGGCTCTTCCAGCCTAACAGTGCAAGTCTCATGACTGAGAATTGACTGCTGTGGTTTGATGCTGGCCAGGTGCCAGGCACTCATGAAAGCTTCTCACTCACTCCCCTCTGCAGCTGGACAAAGGAGTGAAAGTTTAATGAAGGGTCCATGAGTTGAGATAAGGACAGGGAGAGAGATCACTCATTAAATACCATCAAGGGCAAAACAGGCTCAGCTTAGAGATATCAGCTGGCATGGCTGGCTCGTGGGGACAAAGGCAGCTGGCTGGTTGTGTGTTTCTCACAGCACATGACTAAATACATGCAGTGCTTCCCTGCTCTGGAGCTTGTCTATACATGCTGGAAGGCATCTGAAGACGATTAGCTGACCAGGTGGCTCAGTGCCCTCAGTGTGTCTGGCTATGCAAAGGACTGCTTTGCATAGCAAAGGTAAGTCTCTCCTGCTTGGAGGTTGTGGGTCTGCACCCACCAAAGGGCATGGGAAGGCTCTCATGGGACTCCTGAATACAGGGACAAAGCACCTTGCATTCTCTATGCTCACCAAAAGTGTTAGAGTGAACATCCCTTGGCATCAGGAGACAGGCTCTGTTAGGAGAGCTCATAGCTTTTATTAGACCATCAGACACCGGCAAGAGAAAAGAGGGGGCAAGTTTTGGGGCATTTAGGTGTTTCCATTTTTTTCTGAGTGTATTGTTTGGTCTAAAAGACATGACTCTGCCTTGCAAATCTTGCCTCTCCTCTGACCTTAGACCATGGCAGTGGCAACAGCGTTCTTGGCATTGTGTCCTTCTTCACAGAAATACAGTACTGAACAAAAAATGGTGGGCACCAACAAGTGCTCCAGAGAGGACAAGTGAGATGGAAGGGAAACACCATTGTGACTAACTAAAAAAAATAAAATCCCACTTTTTTGTGCCTTTCCAACTGTTTCCTGGGGGAGAGACAGCCAAGAAGAAGGGTACTGGCTGTGCTCCGAGCCTGCTTTTGTTCTGAAAGCTTCCAACAACAATGGGGGTTTATTTTTGTCTATAATGATGATTCCAGTCCTGCCCTGAACTAAGCAGTGTTAAGCCTGAACTGTGGCAGCACAAGACTGTGGCATTTTGTTCTCCTTGACTTCTATCACTGACAAGCAGATCTTCACAGAATCACAGAATATGCTGAATTGGAAGGGACCTACAAGGATTGTTGAGTCCAGCTCCTGGTCCTGCACAGGACCATCATTAAGAGTCACACCGTGTGCCCAAGAGCATTGTCCAAACACTGCTTCAACTCAGACAGGCTTGGTGCTGCGACCACTGCTCTGGGGAGTCTGTTCCAGTGCCCAGCCACCCTCTGGGTGAAGAACCTTTTCCTAATACCTAACCTAAACCTTCTCTGACACAACTTCAGGCCATTCCTTTGGGTCCTGTCAGTGGTCACCATAGAGAAGAGATCAGTGCCTGCACATCCTCTTCCCCTCATGAGGAAGTTGTAGCTGACATGAGGTGTCCCCTCAGTCTCCTCCAGGCTGAACAGCCCAGATGACCTCAGCCACTCCTCAGAGGGCTTCCTCTCAAAGCCCTTCACCATCCTTGTTGTCCTCCTTTGGACACTCTTTAATAATTTAACATCTTTCTTATATTGTGGTGACTAAAACTTCACACAATATTCAAGGTGAGGCCACCCCAGTGCAGAG
>VXBQ01009349.1:113121-127341 GCA_013400175.1 Phainopepla nitens
GCAGAGCAAAGCAGGACAATCCCCTCCCTTGCCCGGCTGGTGATGCTGGGGCTGATGCCCCCCAGGCCAGGGCTGGCCCTGCTGGCTGCCAGGGCACTGCTGACTCATGTTCAACCTGCCATTGACCAGGACCCTCAGGTCCCTTTCCATGGCACTGCTCTCCAGCATCTCATTCCCCAGTCTGTCCTTATATGCATGGTTGTCCCATCCCAGATGCAGATTCCAGCAGTTTTCTGTCTTGAACTTCATGTGTTTGGTGATTGCCCAGCCCTCTGATTTGTCAAGTCTCTCTGCAGGGCCCTCCCTGCCTTCAAGGGAGACAACAGCTCCTAGCAGTTTTGTATCATGTGCAAACTGTTGATGGAAGCTGCTCTGCACTCTGCTGCTATCCCACCCAACCCCTCCTGAAGCCCAGCCCTAAGTAATTGTTCACACAGGCAACCAAACTCCTCCATGGGTTCTGTATATGAGAGCACACATTAACATATGCACATTGTGGTACACACCACCTGAGTGCCTGCTTTGATCTACAGCAAACAAAACTCATACAAATAGCTGGTCAAAGTAGTCAACCTGTTTTTGACCCTGTGCTCCCCTCACTATAAGCAGTACTCAGAAATTTCTCCAAGTTTTTCTGATCACTGCCACAGAAGGTAGGATGAAAATGCCCACATTTTAGCTTATGCAGAGCCAGTGTGTGGTGGCTTGGCTCCAGACATATCTAGTATGGAAAGACCCTTGGTCTGGACACATCATACCTTTGTCACTCTAACTTTGCTGTAGAAATCAGATCAGATGATTGAGATTTCAAGTTAGCTTAGCATTTGTCAGAGGAATCACTATTTCTCTTGCATGAACAGACAGTTGCCCCCTTCAGCCAGATAGCTTTGGATCAGAACCGTATTTACTAGAGACTAATCTCCCGGTACCCAGTGAAATTGAAGTGAGTCAAATGTTGTCTTGTAAAAGAAACACGTTTGTCACTTGAATGTATTTGCAATGTGCAATGTTAATCTTTCTCACTGTTCATATGAGAACTCTTTAGTAAATTACTGCTAATTAAAACAATTTTCTAGACAAAGAAGATTTTTACATTTCTCTTGCTCAGGTGAGGCTCAGAAATGACACAAAATGAAACCTGAAGCACAGTGGGAGGGAAAACAACCCATTGGGAGAAACAGCCCTGAGAGAGGTGCTGATGAGCAGAGGCTGAAGCAGTGAAACCCTCAAAGTGACATTCACAGAGGAGCTTTGCAGCGTCCCCACAGAGCTACAAAGGAAGATCCCACTCATCTTTGGATGGAAATTTTCCCCACATGACTACAAACCTACAGCCAATGGAGATGCTGCACGATGCCCCAGCCCCTGATTCATGGATTTCCCAGGAGAAAGACTGGGAAAGCATCCAGCCCTTTTTCCAGCTTTTTGACCAGCCAAAAGGGCTACGGTGTTTTTTGTGAGATTGAAAACTGTATTAGGTTTTTTTTTTTGCACCGGGAAATGTTTTCCCCTTTGCCAGCTGGCCACAGCTCTTCTGGAGCCTGCTAGTTCCAGCACACCTGGGTTTCTGATGAGAAGTTGTATGCAAATTTTAAAATAAAAATAGAGACTTTTGCTGCACTCCTGTATGTTTGCTGGAAAGCTCTCAGAAAGCACACTGAATACTGATTTTTTTTTTCCATCAGTGCTTTCAGCACTTTCTTGACATGAAAGTGATGTGATAAAAAGTATTTTCAAGGACACTTGAGTGAAGTGCATCACTCTGTGTCATCTTTCCAGTAGAAATTCCCCAAACGGAATAATTTAAGACTTTTTGCATAGCTTGATGACTGTCAGAAGTCTCTCCACATCAGCTTTGCAGAAGGTTGTGGATATTTTCACAAAATAGGCCAGATAATATTCAGATCACATTAATCTCTAAAAGAATAAATAAATACTTGTTTTGTGGGGTGTTTTGCCACAAAATAACAAAGAAGCACTAAAAAGAAATGTAATGCAGAGGATAACCAACCTGACAAAAAAAGTAGGAAAGATCACTAAAGTGACATTCAGAGAACATATTCTTACTAAAGACTGCAGAACGTCTGCTGCAGCATCTGAATTTGCACATCACAAATTAAAACAAACAAAATATCCCTGAGCTATCATCTGCTCTCTGTTATGAGAGCATAGCTTTGCCACTTCCTTTGTTCTTGGGGTAGAATGTCCTGACTGCCTGACATGGTTTTTGCCAGCAGGACAAAGCTTTAGCTGGCACAAGCTACTCTGACCTCCTCAGCACAGGCACTGCTGATAATTTGCTGACAGTTGATGGGCACAAGCTGCAGATCCCCCCGCCTCCAATGTTTCTGAACAGCATTGGGGATGTATGAGGGCAGAAACGTGGATCTAAGGAATGGCAAATTCCCAACAGGATCTTCTTGTCACGCCACAGCTGTCTAGGCCCAGCATCAATCCATTTTCTCTCCAGCTATACCGAAGCTTAGTTTTATTGGTAATGCACTCACTGGCTTGTCTGTTGTACTGAGCTGTTGCCTGTGGTGCCTGGCTGCTCTATCCTGTTTGGCAGAGGGGCTGCTGCATCCTCAGCTCTGCAGAGGGTTTTTGTGGAGCCTCTCTCCTTTCTGAAGGCCAGAAGGAGTAAACACTATTCATTGATTTGTCACAAGTGGAGAGCAAGTTTTCTGCTCAGGTGTGCAAACAGCTAACAGCCCAAAGGGACTAATCTAAGCAGACCATCCACACAATGCATTAGGGGTAGCAAAGTTTTAGGAGGGTTTGTCTCCATTCTGTAGCTTAGGAGTTTATGTAACTTCCTGCAGAGAACATGGGAAACATTAGATGTGGCTTTGATTTGAATTTATGTTGCTTGAACCCTGCTCTGACTTCAGCACACAAAGGCCACCTATAAATCTGAAATGATAATGAGCACAGAAATAAAACCAGCCCAGCCTGTTTCTGCCTAGGGCTGTTGCACACTTCAGAACACCTCTGGGTGCCAGCACTAGGTGCTGGGTGGCACCGTGACAGGAGAGTGACAGCAAAGCAATAAATCTCTTCAGAGATAAGTTACCATTCATGGTCATAAAATCAGAAGAGTCGAGCAGAAAATAAAGAGCTCTATTATGATGGATGTGTCTCAAGCAGAGCTTTCTGCTGCCTGCAAATCAAAGCATTTGGATACTTTAAACAAAAAGCCCTAGCTGAGTGTGGAAAGATTCCATTTAGGAATAGGACTCTATTTCTGGAGAATTTGTCTAGTGTGTGATTTGGAGATGTTGCTCACCAGGCATGGCGCAACATCTATCTGGTCAGTGATCATGGTGATATAAACCACTGCCTTGTCAAACTTGTCTCTGTTGTGAAAGATCCTTATCACTGGCACAGGACAGCCTGCAAAGGCTTGACCCAGCCTGGCTTTGACAAGTTGCCAGTGTGTGTGTGCTGAATGGACCCCATCATCCAACGAGCATTCAGATTAGGGGTTTGAGGACCTCATGTCTCTGAGCTGCTCAGCCATTGAGGCACCAGCCTGACAGGGACATTTGCTCTGAGCCATCCCTGTGCTGCTGAGATGCTCAGCTGCTGTATCAGCCACAGCCAGCAAGAGTGGCCAGCACGGCTTTACCTGGCTTGCTCCTACATGCAGAAGACCCAGAGCTTCCATACATCAAAGTTTTGTTGCTGTTTCTCCTCCAGTACTTCCAGAGTTGGCAGTGCAGAGCCATTTTACACGCCTCTCTTGATCCTGCAGGATGAAGGCTCTCCTAGGGACACGTGCAGTCACCAGGTGACTTTGCTGGGTTTGTGAGCTACAACTTTGCCAATGGCCTTTCCTCCGTGCCAAGCTGTAAGCAGGCTCTTTGTAGTAAGATGGGATTTTACTTCCGGCTGTTCCTAACTGATGCAATAAACAATATTATTGAAACACCTTCATTGGGTGATTTTTAATGCCCAGAATTAATAAGAATTTATAGTTAGATGGCTTGCACAACATCTTTTGATGTGTCTTGAACAGAAGTCACTAACACAGTTTGCACAGCAGCTGGTACCAAGTGTGTTGCTAGCCCAACCTCCAGCCAAGCAAAGCCTTTCTCACCACAGTTTAGGTTTGCCATCTGAGTAGGAATGATTTTGTGCTGTAGTTGTCAAGCGTGGCTAGATTTAATGTGTTGGGTTTTTCTCTCTCTGTCATATTCTGAAATCCATGGAGGACTCCTGACTGGCTTTTGGCACAGTGCTAATTTCACCCTTGTGATTCCACCCTCATCTTTTTTCCTCTGTCTCACTGATAGAGGAGAGAAAGAATTTTTTTTGGCCTTCCCCACTCCTAGTGCTCTTGCCCAACCAGGGAAGTTCAGGAATGACTTCAAGAAAAATCGGAAAGGCCTTGGGTAGCTTTTCTTCATTAGTTCTGGCTCCAGTTGTGGCAAAACAGGCACAGAGCTGAGCTGCCATCTGGAGCTCCTGCTGCCCAGCCAGGAGCTGCCTCTCCCAGGCTCTGTCTGCAGGGCCCATGGCACTGATGCATCAGTGAGGTTGAGACAGAGCTGAACCAGATTTGCCTCTTTATTAATGCAATGATGTGTTTAGCCAGAATGAGGACCCACTGCTCAGCTGTGGGAGAGCCCAGCCCTCATTTATTCTTCTTTGCCATGAGGATGATGTATGCCAATGCCTGGACTGAGGGCTTGGGCTGAGCACAGTGCTGGACTGCACAAATTAAGGGAATGGGGGTAGATCACAAGCTGTGTCTTTGTGGGGCACAAGAGCTCTAAAAATTAATTGTTTTTCTCTTGTAGCATATTTGGTACCTCTATATCTGACATTTGCATTCAGTTCAACCGGAAATGTCTCTTGAACAGAGGTAGAATCTGTCAGTTTAATCAATAAAAGGACTAAAAATGGAATTTTTGAAGCAGCTGCAGGAAGTTGTACAGCCTATCATCAGCTTAGCACCAACACTGCCTGTGTTAGCACTGTTCTTTCCTTGGTAGTGACAGTGAGCCCACGTTGACTGGTAGCTGGCTCTCCAGTTCTCAGAGGCCATGGATCATCAATGACATCAGAGACTTTTCTAAAATTGGTTCAGACTATTAAAGGAAGGGCTGTGTCAGAAAGAGGAATGAAAAAGTGACAAGCTGGTGACATGTTCATTCAGTTCCTCTTTCTCTACAAATGAAGAAGCATGTAACTGAACTTAAAAGAGACAGCTGAAAAAAGTCATAGGGAGACCATCAATAATGAATCATCCAAGAAGATGAGCATCCAGCAACAAACTTTCTGAAGAACCAATGTCTCCTGTTATTACTGGATTATCTCTAATCCCAAACGTTTCTGGGTTGTGCTCTAGTAATGACCCCTACCCAAAGAGTTTGCAATCCAAGTGGGAAAATCAGATGGGGAGTTGGGAGATGTCAAAATCTCCTTTTACTTGCTCTGCCTGTGCCCTGTCTTTGATGTCAGCAGGGTGAGCATCACCCTGGAACCTGGCTCTGGGTGGGGGCTAACAAGATGAGTGTCCTGGCACTATTCTGTGCTCCCACACTGCTCTGGGTGCCATGCAGCTCATGCCCAGCTGCTAGGAATGGAGCACACTGCCTGACAAACGGGTGCTGGTATCCCTGGGGAAGCAGATCCACAGTGTCAAATTCCCATTGACTTTGGCTCAATGAGTCCAGTGGCTGCTCCCCACACAGTCAGACACTTGGAGAGACACAAGAGATGTTTTATTCCTCCTCAGTGACTTCCAAACACTTGAACTCTCCCACAAATACCACTTGTGCTGCAGAGAGGCAAAATATTGCAGGCAGCATTTTGCAGAAATTATGTTTCCCTATTAAATGAAAACCACTCCTGTCTCCTCACCTGTTACTTGCCTCTGACATGCAACACATATTCCTTGAGCTGCTCAGGGTTTAGAGTTAGGAGCTCCTGCTGTGAGCCCCATCCATTCCCTCCTTCCCACTGCCAGCCTCTCACTCTCTCTTCTCAAGCACTCCTGCCTGCTGCCTCCTTCCCAGCTGGTACTTAACAACCTGCCAGCTGAGTTGCGCAAGGAGACTGAATAAATGTTAACACTACAATATTTTCTAGCCCTTAAGGCTCTGATCCTGCAGTTTTCATTTACACAGAGGAAGCAGAAGTAGTTATGAATTTGGGGGCTGTGGGAAGGAGCCCACCTGTGGGAGGGAGCCCATTGGGTGCCATGCCCTGCTTTCATTGCAGTGCAGAAGGACACAAAGGCACGGAGCAGCTGTGGGGTGCTGTGAGTCTGCCCCTCAAAGAGAGAGCTCAAATGAATTATTTCAACAGTGGGTCAGGCTGTGCGGTTGTGCTGTGGTCAAGTGCTGGCAGACGAAGTGATAACAGAGGATTATAAAGCAAGGCTATAGAGTATATTAGAGCACAGGGTACATATTTGTACGAGTACAAAATAGAATGGGTAAAGAGCTTGTGAAGAAGCAGCACGGAAGAGCTCAGCCTGTGCATGTGAGAGGGGGAAGCGCTTGCATACTCACTCTTGTTCCTTTTTGTCACATCATTTATTCATCACAACGTGCTCTTTAGCATCTGTCTTTTTGGGTTGGGGGAATTATCACAGCATCTTCAAAGCATTTCAGTAATGCTCATTTCCATCTGAAAGGCCACAAGGGAATTTTAGGGGGGTGCAACACTGCACACCAAGTGCAGTTCCCCACCTGGGTGGGGAAAGGCCCTTCTTCATGCTTTGCCCTTATGTTTCCCTGCAGGGATCTCTCAGAGCATCATTTCACCTATGTCCCAGAGTGCATCCCCCACCAACCCCCACATGCACCACGTGCCTGCAGAACAGCCTGCTCCATGTCTGTGCCCTGGGATGGTCACCCTATGCAAAGGACATCCAGGATGACTGGCAGAGCCTCTATTGCATCCTGCCATCACAGTTGTCATTCCTCTCTTTGCACAAACTCACACACATGGGGGCCTGCAAGCAATTGCAGGCAGTGCATCTCCCTGCCTGACATTTATTACCTCGTAACTCCAACTAGAAGGTGGCCCTTTTCCAATCCCCATCTCAGTCCCATCTGACACAGGGTGCTGGTCTCTGCAGCACTGTGTGCCCTCTCCTTCTCCCTGTCTTCACATGGCCTCAAGGAGATAAACACTTTCTTGCCCCTCTCCAGGAAAGCTGTGGCCTAACTGACAGATGGGCCAACACCTCATGTCTGAACGTCTTCCTTCAATTTCCCTGTTTCTGAGATGGCATCATACTTCATCGCCAGCAGTCAAGTCCTGCACCAGCATGGGCTTTCTTTTTGACTCCAGGAAGCAACTTCATGGCACAGATATACAGCCCTGAAAAAACTTCCAGCATGTTATCCTAATCCTCAGCAAAATAGACCAGATTTGGGGATAAAGACCAAAATGTCACTGACCCAGAGGCCAGGATAGAATCATAGAAGAGTTTGAGTTGGAAGGGACCTCTAAAGGAAACGTAGTCTAACCCCTCTGCAATGAGAATGCCCCCACATCCCTGTATTTCATAGGAGTGCATAAACTGTGACATCAGGATTTGCTAATGGTCTAGTTTCTTTGTTCTTCAGCAACAACCTATTTATGAAGCCAAAGAACACACCAAAAACTGCCTCCAAAACAACAAAGCCACACTGGAATTGATTGGGCTTTCCTGTTCAGTTTTCGTGTGTAGCTTTCGGTTATGTATTGAGAGTTATCGGATTTTTTTTACAGGATGGTACAGACAAAACAATCCTATTCTCGTGGGGACTCAAGGACAGTCATTCCTTCAAACTTTAGGTCCAGGGTGCAGGCAGCGTGGAAGGAGGAGGGCTTCTATATGCAACTGGACTTGGGCATATAAAAGTGCGAACTCTCGTGACCAGCCCCCCCTTTTTGGCTTCCATCTTGGAGACATCTGGGCAGAGCCACAGCTGTAGCACTGGGGCCTTTGAAGGCCCCTCAGTAAATATTCACTTTGTTTCTTTTAACTCTGTCTTGCTTCTGTTCCAGCTCCTTAAGGCATCAAATGCACTGGGGAAAGTAGAACATATCTGTATGACATACAAATACATTTCTTCCTGATCCCAGCTGTCAATTACATTATGGAGATAAAAACATATCAAGCTTGGATAATTATAAGACTATGAAGGAACTTGGGAAAATAACTCTATAAAATATTTTATAGACTTAGCAAATGTATTTCTTGCCTGAAATGTTCATCAATAAGACTTACAGATTGGTATTAATTACAAGAAATTGCCTAATCTTTGTGCAAGTTTTTATTTAAGTATTAAGGTTTATATTTCACCATCTAAGTACTTGTGTGGCTTTTCTGCCCTCAGTGGATCGGAATCACTGTCAACAGCAGGGAAGGAAAGCAAGAAAATGAAAGAACACCTGGTGTGGAGTTATCCTGTTGAAAAATGAAAAAAGACATAGAACGCACCATAAAATTTTGCAAAACAGTTTTAACAGAATTTACTCGTTTCCCTCAGAGAAGAGCTTCCAGCTCAATAAGGTTCCATAACTAATGGCATGGTATGGACCCAAAATGGGGTCAGAAGCCATCCAATTCAGTGAGATACTTTCCTCCCGGACTGAAAAAACTTTACATTCAATTTCAAGTTGCATCATGAACTTGCATACACATCCTCCTAGCATGTGTGCTGACCTCTGTAATGTGAAACGGGACAGGAGTGGATAAATCCCTGTCCTCCTGCCCAGTCCCTGTGCTTTCCCCAGAAAGGCTGGCTGTGGCACAGGGGCTCCTGGCACCTTCTGCAAGCAAATCTTGTTACCTTGGCATCCTGGAGGCCACCCACTAGCCATCAGCTAACCAGAGAGGCCCCCGTCTCTGAGATCACACCTGCCAACTCTGCTCCCAGAGTCAGGAGACAAATTGAAGACGCAGCAATGGCAAATAACTTCTACAGTCTACAGAGATGACAAATATGTCAAAAGCATTTTGATATTCAACTCTCACTTAAAATCAGTGATCCAAATGGGACTCAACCTATTCATTATTAAGGGCTAAGGGCAAACTTAATATTTTGGAATTCATTCCCACATGAGTTGGATGGACTTCATGAGTAATGGCTTTATGCAGCCCTTTCCTACATCATGCATTATTAAAATCTTGCAACTAGAGGAAGAAAGATGAATGGGGCTTGTTCACCCATCCTTGTCCAGCACTACGCCAGGATAGGTGACCTCCTGACCCCCACACTTTTACCCACGCGAAGTTCCCAGTCCGCTGTCCTGACCTCTATTGGATGAAATCTCAGAGTTTTTTTCCTTATCCTTTTGCACATAATTACTGATATGGAAGGAGAGAGGTAATGCTTGCTGTCATCCAGATTTCACTCCCAGAACAGGGCTGAGGAAAGGTCAGAAGGAGGCCAGGAGCATTCAAAGTACAAGTGGTGTTTTTCCCCGATGCCTGCTTTGAAGAAAGCCTTCAGCCCCAGAGATAAGCATGCAGACCTGCCTGTCGAAAAGAGGAGCTCATCAGAAGGCATTTCTACTTGCAAACATGGCCCAGTCCTGAGGTGCCCGCCCTGGCTCCTGCTTTTCCTGCTGCTTGCACAGAACACTGCTGTGTCAGCATCCTGCAAAGAGGTTGTGTGACATACAGCCTTCATCTACAGGTTTTGTTTGTGCAATCAGCAAGGTGCCAGGGCTGGGAAATCAGTCATGGGAGCTGGGTATTTCATGTAGCTGGGCTGCTACACTGCAGCCCAGCAAAGCCACAGTGCTGCTCCCAGCTGCTGGGTAAGTCATTGGCAGGAGACCACACATGGTAAGTGAAATGTTTTGGAAGTCCTTTAGGGAACACTGTGGTAGTGTCACTTCTGCATTGCAGACCTCAGGTATTAATATGAAAAACTAGTCTAGGAAATGGTCAGGAAAAGCCTTGAGCTTTAAAAGCACCACACACACCATGCAGAACATAAATGACAGCCCAAGAAGAGTGTCCCACTGGTGAGAAGTCACGCCCAACATTGAAGAGATCATCCAAAACACTGCAGGAATAAGCCCTGTTCTAGTTAATTAAGCCAGAGAGGTCCTTCATTTTTCTGGTGTGAGTGTGTACAACCCTTTTGAAAAGCTGATATCACACCATTATGCTCCAGGATTGCATGCTTCTTCCAAGATGGAATATTCAAGCATGGACCATGGCAGACATGGCCATTAAAATATGCCACAGCACTGGTCAAAAAATCATGTATTAAAAACTTTTAAGGGAAACTGTGCAGCTGGTGAGCCCTTGCCAGACACGCGTTTTCAAGGAAATAAAACTAGTGTCAACGTATATGGACTTTATGGAGCTTTTTGAGTTTCTGGTGGGCAATCAATCTCCTAAGCCCATTGCACAACCCCTCACAAGGCTGTGGATGTTTTGCAAGGAGTGTAATTCTTGAGGTGGTGGGGAAACAAAGAGCTCCGTTCCCTTGTGACACCAGGGAAAGGTGCAGTGATGAAGGTGCCTCTCCCTCCTTGGTGCCTCAGCCATCAAGCCACTGCCAAGTCAGACCTGCCACTCCAGGTACCCTGTATGTGCTTGCCTCTTCTCAAATGACCCTCAAAAAGAATCAAAACGTGTTAAAAATCCCAAGGCCAAACAGCAGCCTGTGAGCAGCACTTGCTCAGAGGAGAGGTAAAAGCTCCCGCAGTTGGACCTTTTATGTTTTTTCCAGAACATATATGTGGCTTGTCCAGATGCTGCCCAGAAAGGCCTGTTCTACCTCCCTGGGCTCTTGTGCACATACAGTAAGTCTTAGAAACATATCAGTAATTTTGTTCATCTAAGACCCATATAAAATATATCTGGTTCTTTCCTTAGACTTCTCAATTCCTTAGGGAAACTAAAGGAATTAAATTAAACTGAATCAAAAAAGTTCAGGTTTGACCTTTTAAACAGCTTTTCCTGTAGCTCCTTTGAATGAACATTGATGTCTTTGATAAAATTGCTATATAGCAAAGAGAGTTTTCCCATATAGCCATAACTGGGTCTGGGAAGGATCCTCCTTGGCCTTACAGTGCTAAACATTGTCAAAATTATTTTGCAAGGTTGTGTCCCATCATACAGAATTATATTTCTGGTATTGTAGCCCAACAGATATGTCTATCTCTGGGCAGTGGCTAATGACATACTTTATGGGGGGGTTTAATTTTTTTCCCAGCAATCATTGGTGACAGAACCATTGTGGTAGTGTTTCCTCAGGATGACAAAGGGGGCCACCTTTGCAATCTTGTGATGGAGAAATGGTACAGTTCCTCTGACTGAATGCTGACATCTCCTTCTGGGTGAGATTAATCATGCCCTAGAAACATCTGCAGTCCTTGTGATGACTCGCACCCTGACATCCTATATTCTCCTGTGAAGTCACTTCAACACAAAGTGAGTTTTACCCACTTCCACTGCTCATGGATTTTCTTTCTGCCCCAATGACAATAAATCTGGCACTCGACCCCCTCTCTGTGGTACTGAAGATACTTTTTGATTTCAGCTTGGTCCCTCCCTATTTTGGGAAATCTCATGGCTTGAAGAGTGTGCGTGCATATAATTTAGGGCTGTCATCTTTGAGCTCTGTTTCTAGGTCTAGTGCTGAGGGCTCTGCATCAGCTGCAGTGCTGGCACACAGCTGCTTCAGACACAACAAGCCTGAGCCAGGAACTTGCTTGGCAAATTCTAGTCAGAAGACCAGGGGCTTATTCTGGGCTGTCCCTGTGCCTGTGTGAGCATTTTGTCCCAACCCTCCTCACCACCAGTTAGACCCTCATTACAGTTTCATGTCTTCTGGGGTGTTTCAGCACTGACATGCCTTTTATGAAGCCCTTCCAGCTCAAGTGGAAGGGGTAGTCTGGGGAATACTGGGGAATGGTGTCCTTCTGGAGTGTTCTTCCATTTTCTGCTGTTTCTGTGCACTTGTAGAGAGGTGAAGCTGGTGTCCCATAATTTGCTGGAAGCATTTCTGTCCTTGCAGGCAGTCTCTGCCTGCACATGCCTGTCACAGAGATGCACATGTTGCATCTTGTGCAGCAGGTCACCACGTATTTACTGTCACTTCATTGAAAAAAATGTCAAAATAGTATCTGAAGGGCACTTGAGGCAGAATTTGTTCATGATGGCTAAAGGTACTTATTTTGCCATCCACCAGGTTCTCCTCCACTAGAGCTGCAGAGCTAAAAATAAGCAAGTGGCCCATTAACACTGAAGTACCTTGAAGCAATTGCCTGGTGAAAAAAGACAGGAGAAATTGGTAGAGTCTGAAAAAATGATTAACAGTGAACAGAGGCTGAAAGACAAACATGAATGAGGTGAGAATTACAGTAAAGTCTTTTCCCAGGGGAACTCTGCTCTTTTTGTGCAGAAAGACGCTTGCACCTCCCATACAGAGGCTTGCAGCAGGACTATTTTCTGGGCAGCCAAAGCTTTTGTGGAGAAAGCGTTCTTCTTTGCCATTTGGGTTTGAGAATGCATACTTGCCTACATTTTTACTGCCACACTGGCTTTCTGGGCCCTTAGTCTGACACACACCTGCTAAAATAAATAAAGCAATGAGATCAGCTCCTTTTGATGCCCTGGGAGGGAGAGGAGGGGTCCACAGAGGTTGCACAGTCTCGTCACAGCTCCCAGGAAAAAGAATTTTCAACTCTGCTGGGAAGCAGAACTGGGCTTTCTTTCCCTTACAAGGTCATCTGTCGAAGCTGATGATGCTTTCCTGAACTCCATGTCCTGGTCTCGATCCAGTCCTCCTGAAGTCATGATGACACCACTACAGTCAATGGAAGGACAGCTCTGCACTTTCCTCTGTGGGACATGTTGTTAGTTTCTCTAAATATCATGTAGGTTTGGGGTTTTGGGATGTTATTCCCTTCCCAGATGACACCCAGTGTTCCCTGTGCTCTTCCTTTACATGGCCGCGGCCAGATTGTGAAATAGTTCTGTTTAGAGGTTGTGGTAGATTTCGCAGTACTTCCAGGCTCTGCCGGGCCGTGCGCCTTCTGCCCTGGCTTGCCCCTGGCCCGCTGCTTGCTTCAGTTGGGCACCGCCATCCGCGCCGCGTCTGGGACACTCTGCCACCCGCTTCCCACTGCAGCTGTTTCCCGCCGCGCCGGCCCGCGTGCCGGGCAGCTCGGCTCGCCCCGCCTCATGGCTGCCCTGGCGTCGCCGCCGGTGTGCCTGTCAGACCGTAAGCTCTGTAGGTTTTTTGGCTCTGCGGCCGCTGGCTTGACCCGGCCGTTGAGCCCGCTCTGCCACGTGGCCGCCCCGGCTCGGCTCCCAGCTCCGGCACGCGGCACAGCCGCTGCTGGCTCCGGCCCCCAGTCCAGCCCCGAGTGGCCCCACCGCACGGCGCCGCTGCACCAGGACCGCGTGGCCGCCGTGCTGCTGCCGCCGCTGCTGGCTCTGGCCCGGTGCTGCCATCTCAGGCTCCGGCCTGGCACGGGCCTGCCTGTCCTCCTCGCTGGCCCGAGGGACTCGGGCCATCCTGGCCCTGCGCGCCCCGGCTCTGGTAGCCCCAGCGCCACGCGGCTCGGCTCAGGGCGGGGGTTTGGTGGCTGCCTGGAGGCTGTAGGATCCTCCCCCACTCAGTGTTTGTCTTGGATATCAGTGGTGGAGGGTGTGGTAAATAAAGATTCTAAGGTTTTTTGTTTTGTTTTTCACCCCCCCCCAGTAAATGTAAAATCTTCCTGTATTTGTTTATATTAATTGTTAAGATTATTCCAGTTCCTGTACAACTCACCCTCTTTTTCACCCTTACTGTTTGGGATAAGTGGGCCTATGAGCTCGGATCCAGGAGAACTGACCCGGGACCCCCGCAGGACGGTGGGGCCGGTTCCCCCGGGGCCAGGGCGTGCAGGGACGGGTCTTCCCCCCCGCCGTGCCGGCCGGGATCCCGCGGCTGGGACCCAGGGGGCTGCGGCGCCGGTGCCGCGTGCACTGTTCCGCGACACGCAGGACCGGGACAGCCCGGGGTCCCTCATGGCGGGTGACGGAGCGCTGGCAGTGGCGCGGCCGCATGGTCCCAGACGGGAGTGGCGCGGGCAGCAGCGGTGGCGGCATGGCTGAGGGAACGTGGCCACCTGGCCCCAGGCGGGAGCGGCACGGGTAGCAGCACGGTGGCAGCAGCGGCCGGACTGACATCGGGAATGGAATGCGCGGCGCGGCAGCGCCGAGTCGCCCAGCACACCTGGAGCAGCGGTGGCCATGTGCTC
>VXBQ01009357.1:0-12689 GCA_013400175.1 Phainopepla nitens
TCCCGTCCCTCCCCGTCTCGGCCGAGCGCCGTTACCGCGCGCTCCCAGAGGTGGCGCTGCGGGGGAGCCACCGCGCCCACCCTGCCGCCGGGAGCCAGCAGCGCCCCTGCCGGCTGTGAGCGGAACTGCACCCAGGGGAAAGGGCCTGCGGCCGAGCGGGCTGGCGCTGCGTTTGTGGTTCTGGTTGTTGTTGATGCCACAATCGTCTTGTTTGTGTGCCCTGTTACACGTACTATTAAGGAACTATTCTCGTATCTTTTTGCCTGAGAGCCCCTTAATTTCAAAATTATTATAGTTGAGAAGGAGGGGGTTTACATTTTCCATTCCAAGGGAGGCTCCTGCCTTCCTTAACAGACATCTCTTTGAAACCAAGACAAGAAGCAAAATAGATATTTTTCTACTCCAAAACCAGTACAGCTCAAGTAAGATATCTACTATCCTCCTCTCATGTGTTTCATGTTTTTGTTGAGGATAAACTGCAGGAGTTTTAGTAATGATTCAGAAATAAATACTTCTAAGTAGCTACTCAGTTAGTTAGTTGAAAGGGAAATACGTTCTGACATGCCCATCAGTCTAGACCATGAAGTGGTGACAGTGTTTCCACATTCACAGGTGTCAATTTTTTGATGCACTGGTCAGTCACAAATAGTGCTGATCAACTTGTAAATTCCAGCACCAGGACAGATGACAGAAGCTCTCATGCAAAATGAAAGTCACAACTGAAAATCAGTTCTGAAACTGATGAAAACTGCAGTGGGGTGCTGCAGGTGTACTGGAGAGAAATGTATATTCTTCAGAAATATATCAGAATGCTGTAGTTTGCGATCATTTCGGGATCAGTGTACAATTTCATGGAGTAGTAGAGCTCTTAGGCAGAGTGTGCAGACGACCTTATAAAAGATTATTTGAAAAGAAAAGCACTTAAATAATAAGAAATCTGAAGCTTACCTGTGCAATATTTATTAATTTGATTTGCACATTTGTTTCATTCCCTCATGCTATGACTCAGTGCTTGTTCATAAAATCATGATATCTTCTCTGCAGGGACCAAGAATCAGTCAGCAAACCACATCTACTAAAAGTATGAGAATGTGGTATGTCTTAGTTTTGCTCTCTGTGAAGAATGCATTGTTCTGAATGGGTATACTTTGAGTTTTGTTTGAAGCGGCTTAATTCATGTGACCAGAGAGATAGTAAAGCATTCTCTAGTAATCCTTTCTGATATGAAGTGCCCTGTCAGTCATATTTTTTCCCAGGATGAACTGTCCTAGTTGAGCTAGTCAGTTCCAATATGGAAGGTGTACCAAGTCTTTCACACTCATCTAAGTTCCTCTTTGAGTTTTGCTCATTGCCTTTTGAGACAGAGGCACTGCCGCTGTGACTAATCTTACAAAAACAGGGGTACATTATTTGAAAATTGAAGTAAACTGTATCAGCAGGACTGGTCTAATGCACATGATTTCTAACTCCTTTTAAAAATGCCACTGGATTTGTGTGTAAAGTCATAAAATACCCATACAGATTTTTTCTCAGTCAAGATAATTTATCCACACTCCTATCAATTTTATTCTTTTGGATGGTTTCCACCAACTTGCCCTGTGAAGAATTCAGGTTTACTGCTCTGTAAATAACTCTTCTGCAGCTCTTTTGGAAGCCTTTTGAAATCAGTGTCATATTGACCATTTTGGAGTTGAACAAAGAAAAAAAAGTTAGAAAAATCTTTGAAATTTAAGAAAGTAATGGAGCCAAATCTTGCAGAACTTGCAGAATTCCAAGTAGAATTGCATGCTAGTGAATCTCCATTAGTCAATATTGTCAAAGTTACACTTCTGCATACTTATTTGGTAGTGCAATAGGATAGAATTAGTAAGTATATACTTCAAGTCCATTTGAAAAACTAAAATGTGGTAATGTCAAACCATTAAATTGAAATGTAACTTTTCCAACTTTTAAATTCAACTTTTTGTAACTTTTAGAGTGCTCAAACTACTTTGATAAGCATAATTTAATATTTACATCACAGTTTAGTTTTCTAAGTAATTGTAATTTTAGATTTCCATCCTTGGTCAGTTGTAGTTTTCTGAGTAATATTTTATCCAATGTATTTTTCTGAAGTTTTTGGTAAAGTTAAACAAAAACTCCTTCTGACTATATGAAGCATGTGTATTTAGAGGTGCAGAAGATAACAAATAAATTTTTAAGGAAGTACAGAAAGAGGGACAACTGAATAAACTGAGATCTAACTGTAGTACTGGGATTGTTATTTACAAGTGACAGGAAAAGCTGTATTTAGCCTCTGTGGTTATAGCTTAAAAGCCCTATGAGAAGTAGCTCCAAAGCATTGACACCTATGCCTGTACCTCTGTGTATTCAGGTTGCCCACAAACTTCAAACTACAGGGCAAACAGTGGTCCTTAAGTGGAGATTTTTGAATATGAAAAAACAGATAGAAAGTAAAAGACTGTTCAAAGAGAGGTAACCTAAGCAAGAGAATTGGCTTCTTCTGCCTGAGTGGCTGATTATTATCGAACTTGACATTTTCTAGTTGGTAACAGCATTACAAAACCAGCACAGGAGCTAAAGTCAAAACTGTCAGAAGCTTAACTGTATATATGGGTACCTTAGCAGAAGCAAAACACAAGTTGATTGACTTGATTTTTGTTATTGATGTGAATGCATAACAGGAAGGTTCTAGTCTAAGTAAAATTTATCAGGATAAATTAACATAATTAGCAATTAGAGGAAAAATCAAATGCGGGATGCAGCATCATGCACTTTTAAATTTATTTTTAGAACCTGAGTTTAATTACCTCTGGCACTATCACAGCTGCTACATGATTCTTAAATACTTTAACTGGGCAGTTTGCATCCTAGTAGAGAGGATGTCTCCTGTACACATTTTGTCCATGTTCTGATGCAATTTCATGGAATAATCTAAGTGGCTGGGCTATAAATACCATAGGAAAAAAAAAAAAGGGCATGGTTCACTTCTTACACAGTCCATTAGATGAAGATAATAAGGAAGGGCAGAAGAGTGCAGGAAGCCAATTTTTCCCTTCTCCTTACCTGTAACTCTGTAGGTATTATGGCTTACTTAATAACCAGAATAGATTATCCTTTACATATTCGAAGAGTGGGTAAGTAACTGTGCCCTCAACTCTGATATAAGTGAAACCTCATCTGGTAGCTTCGTTTAAAAGTTATTAAGAAATCAACATCTAACAATTTGGAAACTCCCATATAATGTTTTATACATCCAGAATCCCCCAAATTTATATGATTTATGATTTAGATCAAGCCTAATATGATTATGTTAGACATTCCACCAGTTTCTGAAATTAATCCATTATCATATATTATTCAAAATATCTCATAGCACACAACTTCATCAAAAAGCAGCCTAAATTCCTGTGTTCTCAAGAAAGAATATTAAATTAAAGAAATGAAAAAAAAAAGAGACATTATCAGATAATAATAGATACTTAAAAGTAGGCCTTAAAGAGGACCTTATTTTGAGACCTTGAAAACATATGACTGCAAGCTTACTTCTTACAAATTAAGTTGATTCATGCATAACTGTTCAAAATCTACAGCTTTATGTTTTCATTATATTAAAGAATAAATACACCATTTGCGTTGACTAGAAGTTCTGTGGTCTTAAAGTAGTTCTTGCATATAAAGACCCATATATTGCTACTATCTCCACTATCTTCTTTTCTCCTCTAAGTGATTCCCTGATATTTTTCTGATTTTCTCTGCTCACCTTGTTTACAGAAATCTGCTCTGCTCAGCTGCTATGATAGGTCAGGAAGGAGAGAGACAAGGAGAACAGAAATGCTTTCGCTCAACCATCAAATATGTGGGATTGAAAGAAATTCAGGCCTCAGTCATGGAAGCATTTCATTTTTTAGTTAAATATATTTCATAGGAGGAATAGTGCTGTGGAAGATTATGGGTTTAGGCAAGCATTTCCATGATTATAGGCTATGGATTATGGATTAGAAATTTGCATGGTGGAGTCAATAGAATTCCTTTATTTAATTCTTCTTAAGTTTGAACTTTAAAATATTGCTGGAGATGGAAAATATGTATAAACCTTCCAATAGAAACAAGAGTTTAAAAAGGTCAAACACAGAGGATAAGCTTTACAAGCATACCTGTCTCTTCATGTCATGGACCTGCCTGTTCTGTACTGGGGGTGGAAGATAAGAGTTAAAGTGAGGGAGAGATGGTGCTGGGATTTTTTCTGGATCAGTAAAAAGGCTGTGACAACAAATGGCTTAATAAGATAACTCTGTTAATTAGACAAAGTAAGAAGAGTAATATAGGTAGGAATGAAACTTGATGTTCCATGAGTGGCTGGGGTGCCTTGAGTTTGTGCACTGTGAGATATAACCTGGATAGATTTTCCTGTGGCACAGTGTGCAGAGCAGATCCCATCTGTGGAGAGAAGCTCTCCCTTTCAGTACAGTGAGATATTCCATTGTTTCATTACAAGAAAACAGCCCTATTCCTGAGGGATTATGTAATGAGAACTTGCTGCACTTGTAGGTAATGGTGAGGCTAGGCAGGTGGTGAAATCACTGGTACCCAGCAGGAGCTGCTTGTGGGTTCCTTGTTCTAGTGAATTTTCTGAGTTTATCCCGCAGCCAAGAACTTTGTGCAGCACAGAAGAGCCCTGAAAGCCACACTGTATATTCAACGCAGCCCTCTGCCTACTCAGGTGAACTGTTGTGTGGACCACTAGCTCCTAAACATGGAATGCTGTCCTGGTCTGGATCAATACACTACCTAGAAGGAGCAGGCACAGTTGCTTTGAGAACTCCCTGTAAGCAAATCCTCAGTCATTCATGTTTACTTTGATAGGTAAACTTATATTTTTAAGGCTGTAAAAGTACTCCTTCTTCTAATGAGGGGCTGTTGTATCAAACCTTGTTGTCTGAAGAAAAGGAGGAAGACTAGATAGATTGTCTAAAATAAATACAAATTCTCAAATTTAATCTTATCATCTAACACCTTGTAAAGTAATTTTAGATCAATAAACTAACCATCTAGCAAATAAACAAAAATAATTTTCAGAGTTTAATAGAGGTGTTTCTGTGTGTGCATTCTAACAAGAATGTTTTCTGTTTCAGAAATGAACCACTGGTAGGCAGAAAACAATCCTTCTCCTATCTGCTAAGGGGTACAGTGGACGCTTCTTTAGTTCCTCCTGGTTTGGATAACATGGTATATTTCACTGCACATCCTATCACAAGACCATGGGCATTATGCTATTGTGTGACCTAGTATGGTACTTTCCTGTTGATTAATGGGGAAAAAAAAGAAGCAAAATAGAATCTATCCTCATGTTTTTTCCTTGAAAAATTAATGGGATACCACAGCAATGAGACATCAGTAGCCCTTGTTGATATCGGCTCAGGTATTTTTGAAGATTTCTAACTACAAGCTTGCATATGTGATTACATATATTTTTATTTGCATTTACATATATATTTATTTGATAATTTTTCTATTTAAGATTAACTTTTTCTGTCTCTCTGTGATGTCAGGTTGCTCCACTTTTTACAGATTAGTAATGCATATCTGTATATTAATGGTATTTTTACATCAGAGGCTAGATTAACACACAGACTTCTGTTTCAAGTGCAAGCTTATGGTCATGTCAGCATAATTTCTGGTGGAACTAATAAAAAATGACCGCTGTAAATCAGGTATCTCTGTTTCCAGGCGTAAAAATTTACAGATTTGAAAACAATTCCTTGGTTGCATCTTTCCACTGCTTACACACTAACACTGTACCTTAATTTCTGGAAGTTAAGTTAATTTAGTAAGTATTTCAGCAATAAACACATTAGAAAATTTTTGTTGCATTTTTAAAATAGAAGTCACAAATCCTAGAAATGTTTCTGTACAGGAAGGAAATGATAATGTCAGTTCAAATAATAAAAGATAATTGAGCTTAAATAGGAAAACATAAGGCTGTTTTCCACATATGAGTAGTTTCAATTTGGACCTGTCTGATGTCTAAAAATATTTTGAAATTAATTATTTTGCTGTTGCATTAAAATAATTGGCAAAACATATGGGATAATGAGTATCATATTTTTCTTCCTTCCTTGCCATTTAAATTTTTTTAAGAAAATTTTTTTAATGCTAAATGGAAAGGGCAGGGTACAACAACCTTGTTTCTATGTATTTTTTTATTTTTCTTCTCTCTAAATAACTATCCTTAAGTCCTTCTGTGCCATAATCAATGCTCTTAAATAATGTGAAATGGAATAAAAAATTGAGGGTCTAAGGCAGATTGTCCTAAGAGGTGATAGGTGCTCCATCCCTGGAAACACTGGAGGTTGGATGGGATGGTGTTCTGGGCAGTCTTTCTGGTTGAAGATGTCCCTGCTCATTCCAGCGATGTTGGACTAGGTGGCCTTTAAAAGGTCCCTTTCCCAAACCATTCTGTGATTCTATGAAAAATTACAGCTGTTGCATTGTCACTGGTTTCTTTTAAGCTTCTAGGCTGCAATTAGATCCTCATCAAGCTATTCTCAAGCTGTTTCATCTACATTCTAACCAGTAAATGCTACACTAAGCTAACCACATCGCAAACTGGAGATCATAAGGAAGTGTGGATTTTGGACACAGACGGGGTGCAGACAGTGCTAAGCCAAACCATGGATCAAGAGGATCATGGAGGCTGCGCAACTCAGAGGTTTGTGCTTCTGCTGTATTCCCGTTATAGTATCAAGTACTGTTTACTTTTCAAATACCAGTGGGGTTTAGGCAACACAGTATGCAAATAAGGAAGGGGGAAGGGGCTGGGTAAGTGACATTTCCTCTGAAAAACGGGTTGTTTTGTTCTAAAAGACGGGACTGGTGTTTTAACTTTCCATAATGGTCACATAGGTTTCATGAATTTTGCTTTCCAGTGTGTTGCATTGCCTCAGGCACTCGATTGGTTTCAAGAGAGTCACTGGCAGAGACTGACACTTTCTGGGAGTCACCCCCAGAGTGACACCTTCTGGGGTTCTGTTGGTTGCTGTGCCAATACACCATGGACACATGCATATCTTCTGATATGCATATCTTCTGATAGCTTCCTCAAGTATACACCTCCTGCTTATTCTAGTTTGCCATTCAATCTTTTTGTCATGGCTCCTCATCTGTATACATTTTACAAATAAAACATCCCCTTATGCATTACCCTTTATGTTTTCCAGTTTCTAAACACCTCCTAGTAAACATGAATACAAAATATTAGCATTCAAAATAATGTAACTAATATCAGAACTGCATTGAGAGTGATTGTATAGGAACATTTTTATGGTCAGACTTTGCATCAGTAAGCAGAGGATTGAACAGGGAATTGCCTGTCATAAATTCTTAATCCTGGATTCTTTGTAATCCTGGATTCTTTGTAAATAGCACTATGCAGCACTACTGCTATTTACAAACATGTCTTTCTATGCAATAAAAAGAATTTATTTACCTCTTTGTGGTGCCAAACAAGTACAGTGGAGCAACTTTTGCTTATTAAGGAATTATAAGTGAAAAAAAAATCCCACAAAGTGAAAGTGGACCGAAGTCCTCTGGTTTAGTTGGTCCAGTCTGTTCTGTATTTTTCTACAGTCTCCCACTTACAAAGAAATGCACTGAGAAGGAGTTGTAGGAAATGTATTCAGACCTGTTTGCTTTACACATCTGCTTTCCAGCACTGGGTGCTCAGGATCACCCTCTTGACTAAGGGAGTGTGGAGAGATACATAGCCATGGTAGGGAGCACCAGTGTCTCAGTCCTGATGCTTCCTTCTTGTCTACGTGTCTTTCAGTCTGCTTCTTTCTCTGCAACCAGCCATCTCTGTGGACTGGTGTGGAGGTCTATGGAAGGAAAAAGGCCACAGCTCTGCCAAATGAATGCTTCCTCTTGCACGTACACGCTCAGAGCAGCGCAGCTGGACAGGGGCTGAACCCCTCTCAGAGCCATGTTTCTGATGCAGGCAGCCTGAGTGCACTCACTTGGAGCAAGAAGCACTTTCCCCCACTGTTTGTTTGTGTCAGAGTGCTAGAGAAAATCTGTCCCTTGTGGTGAATCATTTCCCAAAGGAAGTATTGGGTTTGTTGGGGTTTTTTTTGGTATATCCTTCTAGTGGAGTTGGTGAGAAAAAACAAAAGTCAGAATGTTATTTCCAATGGGAAAACAATAGAAGGGAGGTTAGGTAAATGAAAAGGAGGAAGGATGGACTGGGGAAAGGGAAAACACAACACAAGGAAGTGCAGAAAGAATTAAAAGTAAGGAAACCTGTATCTTAAACAACTCCAAAACCCGAAGGGAGCATTTAATTACAGTAATTTGTATTTTTCAGTTTCTGCATATTGGCACAATCACTGTATTTCACTTCTGTCATTGGTATTCTACAGCTTCCAAAAATATAAAAGTGAACTCGGCTATTCTACATGAGAAAAGTAAAATAGAAAACAAACAGATGCATTATGAGGGAAGTTATTTTATTCAGCGAATGAAGGGAAAGAGTGAAAAGAGCTTAACTGCTTTTATTTATGCTTTTCGACCTATATCCATCTGAAGTTTTGCCTCAACAGAGTTTCAAGGTGGTGAAAAAGGGAAATGTTACTGCCCTCCATAGTCCAGGAATCATAGATCTGTTTCCTTTGATGGGATGTTGAGATACATTTTAGAAATAATGTTCAATATATCATTTTTTGTATATACTTCAGAATTCTAAAAGTTAAACTTTATATAGAGACCGTTGTCATAATTTTGTTAACTTTGTCTAATTCAGCCTCAAGTATTTCTGTAGTTTCACATCTGACCTGAACAGTTAAGAAAAACTTGAGAAAAAAAGCATTCAAGTTTTATTTACTTCTGGAATCAGTGGGGGGAAAAAAATAATTTGTCTATATTTTCAGGGTTAAAAAATGTAGTGCTTAAGTTGCTTACAGCAGTATTTTGTCCACAGTTTTTAGCTGGGTTGGTTTGTCAGAGAGGCAACTGTTAAATGAAAAATAATAAGGTCAAGAATGAAGCTGTTGTATTTGTAGCATGAGGGCATTTGAAATTTTTGAAATTAGCTAAAACATGATTCTAACCAGAAATGGCATTTACTAATAGCCCAAAGGATTTTGGCCAGTATCTTGTTGTGTTTAATAGACATCTGGAGTAGTCACAGCTAAGGAAGAGGCTCAGCTGAGGAACCCTGATGTTGTTTACTTGTAACACTGTCAGAGCATGGATCAGAAAGTCAGTTCTTTGTAAGAACATTCCTATTAGAGACATATTTCAGTGTGTCGCTGTGGATGTAAAAACTCATAGGTGGAACGGCTGGAGGAGTCATTGTGATCATCTGTTCTGGGCTTCTCTGGGGCTTATTTCTGTTTTATGCTGAGTGTTTATCATAAAACACATAAACAGTCTTGGGAGGACAAGGTAAGAGTACAAATCACTGGAGTTTAGAGAATACATCTGCATGATGTGCAGCACAATGCCCTTTCCAGCAGTTTGACCAGCATCCTGCCACAGTAAGTCCTGCAAAGCCACACTGATAAGCAATTAACTTAAAAAAACCACCAAAACCCATTCTTTAAAAACAAATATTTACCTGTTCGTTGTGGTTTTTCACATCTTCATCTCCAAGGCTTTTAGTTTTTGAGTCGTGTCTACTAATCACTCATTCTAATCCACACTGTGGTTTTTGCTTTGGCTAAAATTGTTTTTCTCCACAGGCTAATATTGATTGACAGCTTTCTCATCTTTAAATACTCCAAGTGCTATAACCATTTTTGCTTTGTACAGTCACGTGCTGTGCTGTAAATATGTCATGCAGAAAATGTTAGTTTATGTAACTGCTTTACCAGATATTTCTTCGCTCTGCATAAGTGACATAAGCAAAATTCATGATATTAAGTATTAAATCTATATTAATATTATGGCAGTGCACTTTGGAATTTACTGCATTTTTAGAGATATCTCTCTTTAAAAAGTGAAAATTCTATCCCTGTATTGAAACACTCAGTGATTCAAGACTGGCTGCAAAGGCATGAATTATGTATCGTATCTTCCCTGTGCCAGATTAGAAGAGAATATTTTTCATCTTATTCGAGTGGTTATAACTGGAGTACTAGATGAATGCAAGATTTAACTTTAAATTTTATTTCAAAAATGTATCCATTAGTTTTTGAGGCTGCAGCTGAAGGAAGTATATAGGGGATTTCTCCCTATTTACTGTTCCAAATTTAAAATGTTGTGACCTACAGGACTTCCTGAACCTTTTAACTACAGGTCAAATCTTTTTTTCATTAATTTCTCCAGCTGATCTTTATGCATTTATGGTTTTGATGTTCAGAACATATTGTATTAAGAAATTCCACGATTTAACATTGGCAGTATGCAAATTTGTTCCCTATGTTTTTTTAAATGCTTTGAGTAGTAATACAGCTTGATACTCCCTCAAATTAAATAATAAAACGAGATTTTGGGAAAAGAAGAACTGTCACAGAAATGTTAAAAGGCATGCATTTTATTTAGCTGCTATTAGTGGAGAATTGTCACTGAGACAGCTTTTATCAAAGTAGTGTCCAAGTTTTAAATATTGTATTGTGAGCTGCTTGGATAATAGATTGAAGACTGCTTTGAGCATATTATAGCAAGAGCATTTCCTGTATATATGACATGTCTCATAATCATTCCTCAATCTCTGCTTTTTCTCCTCTTGAGAAAATTAAACAGAAAGCTTCTTTTTAAATGTTTTATCGCTGCATTGTGAGAGAAAAGTGGTCAGATGTGGCTGTCAAAAATTGTATAGAGAATCATTACTTTAGGGTAATCTTCATCAGGTCCTATTGATTTCAACTCCTTGCCCATTTAAAACATTTTTAAATACTTTAATTTAAATATTCTTTAGCCTTCATTTCCTCTTCTGAAAGATGTGTTCCTACTACCTTGTTATTAGATTTTTTTAAATGAAAAATTACATCAGGGTACTTTTTATTTTAAATGGAATAGTGAAAATAGCTATAGAATATTTCTGTTTTGTACCTATATCCTTCAGCTATGATTTTGTACTGTACTGCACCAATATGTCATTACTTACAGAGGATCTTTTTTGATTTTCAAAGCATTAAAATGAGTCTGATACAGTAATTTCACTCTTGTGGTATACTTTCTGGTTTTCTTGTGTATTGGAATAATCATTATGTTAAAACATAATTGTTTTTATGTTGTCTCTTTTAGTTGCTAGCTTGATGCACCATTTCTTCTCTTTTAGATTTTGTTCTCGTAGGAGCAAGTTCCTTGAATTCACATGTACTTTGGGAAGTAGAAAAGGAAGTAATTTGTTACTTTCATTGTTTTAATGTTCATTAAATCTGGACATTCACTGGTATGTTTTTTGGGGGGACTGGCTATTTTGTTTTGAATTCTCAGAGTTAACAGTATTATGGAATACTGCTGTCTAACAATACAGATGTCTTTATTGTAAGACACTGCCATAGTTATTTTTCTTTCTTTTTGTTCTACTTGTATACATTTATTCTGCTATCAGTTTATTACAGTTTGAAACAGTTCACTAACTATATTGCCATAGAACTCAAAAAAAATATAAAAGGTTGCTGACACAGAAATAAAAATAACTAGGTTTTTCCTTTTATAATTATATCCCATAATTTCCTAGAGTGGTAGCACTTACTTTGCTAGGGCAGAAATCAAGAAAGGATTTTAAATGCAAAAAATTACAGGGAGAATATAGGCCACATGTCACCACAACTTCTTGTTTCCATGTCCTTGCCTACATCTGAATCTGCAAAGGAGGAAAAACATATTGTCTGCTCTGAAAACACCAGTTTAAAAAGTGAGATGAGAACAGACATATACCAATATTTTTCAACTTTTCTGTAATTATTGTAACTCATGGATGTCACACTAATAGCAACAACATTTGTTGGTAGGCTAAATACTTGGAAGAGCTGTGCATGGAGCACTGGACATAATGTACCTGCCATGTCTCTGTGTCTCTCAAAATTGTGGCCTATACATATTCTTTTATCTAAGGAACCAATAAAACTGTCCTGACTATGTTACTAGTTTTACAGAAAAAAAAATGGGAGGATGCCTTCAACCTATAAATTGATACAAATTTCATGATCCACTTTCTGAGGCTCACTTAATATTCCTACTCCATCCTACTAGATCCACCTCCTCCTGAAACTAGTTAGTGCCTATTGACTGGCAGTCCTTATTTTGCAATGTGATCATACCTGGAAATACCATACTAAGGGTATAATTTGGATTTATTGTGTTGTGTGTGGATGACAGCCATGTGGTGAAACTCTTACCAAAAAGCAGTAAAATAAAACTCTATAGCACCCATGTAGCATTACAAAGCAGGCATTCTTTATTTGGCCAGATGCACGGGGGGTGAAAGTTGTGCATACCGATTACAAAAAAAGCTTCACTTTCTATACTATATTTTACATACATATCCATTGATTTTCCTGCAATAAACGTATGTATGTGTCTAATTGTTTTGCAGGGAGCCAGTCTCAAAGAGACACGAGCAGTTGTTGGTTGCTGCAGAGTCATTTATTGTAAAAATGCATCAGGTCTTGAAGTGAGAGTCTGTGTGTAAAAGTCCATGTTGAAAGCACTCCGGTGAGAAGTCCCGAACAACAGCAGCAGAG
>VXBQ01009359.1:0-113592 GCA_013400175.1 Phainopepla nitens
TTTAACCCTATACTATCACCACTTCTTTCTCAAATCAAGCATCCATGTGGATTGGGACTTTGGGGTTAGTCTGAGGGTTAGGGCAATGTTTACAGTTAGGGTTAAGGGAGTGAAAGAGCCTACAGCTCCAGGAACAATATGTCTGTAACATGAATGACAAGGTGATCCCTGTAGGGCCTCATTATTGCTGTGCCTACTTCTTTCTAAACTCAACCACCCATATGGATAGGGGTTTTATTGTTGGGGTTAGTGTTAGGGTTAAGTTTAGGGTTATGTTTAGGGTTAGGGCTAGGGTAAGGGTTGGTGTTCAGTTTAGCCTTAGGGTTGAGTGAGTAGGGATTTGAAAATTCTTCATTTTGTGAACAGAAATTAAATCTTTCTACAATTTCTATGAAACATCTTTTATTGGCAATTTTTTTTGCTAAGCACAGGACATGGTCTTTATTCAGTACATGCACAGCATAACTCCACTGCAAAAGAAGCATTAAGTGCACATTCAATCAGTGAATAAAGAGTTGATCACATTGAAAAGTTCACCAGTGATATGATTATATAAAAGGGTGTATTTAAAATTTATATGTTCCCATTTTTTTAATATTTAAATATCCTGCTCATCCATAACACTGGTGAGAAAATTGTAAGCAGTTGCCCTTGAAGCAAATATTTTTTGCTTAACACTCCTAAAACTTTCAGAAAGGTACTCAGCTTATTCTAAGGACAGTGGATGGGAAAACCTCTACCATTTTTGGCAGATCCTTCCCATTGCTCCCAAAATGCACATTTTCTATGGAAACCCTAAATTTATCTTTTAGCTCTTAATTTTTGTTATACCTGTTTTTGCATCTTGGCATTCCTCATCACACTCAGGGTTAGATGCACTCCCTATAAACATACAAAAATGTTATTATCTGCACCCTGCCTGATCTGTATAACTTTTCCTAGACTGAATTCTATTTAGTCTCTAATTCTCCAACTGGACATTTTCTCCAGCCTTTTAATAACCCGTGAGTGACTTTTACACAGACAGACAGTGATAGGACAAGGGGGTCAGGTTTTAAACTAGAAGATTTAGAGTAGATGGTACAAGGTGTAAATTCTTTAAACCACAAAGAGTGTAAAGGTGAGGCTTGAAAAGGTTGCCCAGAAAAGCTCTGGGTGCCCCATCTGCTGGGATCTGAGAGATGAGACTCCAGGAAAAGGGGTGCAAGGGTGCAAAGTAATTCAAGCAAAAACCCAAAGCCTGAGCAGGAGTCAAAGTTGAAGTCATTTATTGAAGGCAGAGCATCTTGAGCATAGAAGTACAGGGTATAGAAGTCTGAAGAGTATAGAAATTCTGAAGTCAGGGTATAGAAATCTTGAAGTCAAAGTCTGTTTTCAGCAGCATTTTTATTCCACTACAGCTCCAGGGCCACAGCTTCTAGCAAAAATTTCTTACTAGCTACAGATAGCCTATTGTTCACATTGCTTGGCAGCCTTACAAAACCACATGATTTCAAAAACCTTGCTTGTTGCATATGCTCTATCTTTTCATATCTATGATTTCCTAATCCAGGATCTTTACCCAACTAAGGCCAGGATATCTTGATCTGCTGTGCTCTCTGTTCTGCCTTGTTCTCCCATTTGTTTTACCACACCCATCCCTGTGTTCAAGGCCAGGCTGGATGGGGCACTGAGCAACCTGGTCTAGTAGGTGTTGTCTCTGTCCATGGCAGCTTGTTGGGAAGAGATGAACCCAAACCATTCTATGACTCTATGAATTTGTATTTGTGTTTACCTTTCTCTCACTTTTTTTTTTTTTTTAACTCCTATGATTTGCTCTTGACCTGCAGCACCAGCAGGGCCATGCTGAGCCCCTGGTCCCCCTGCTCCTGTGAGGCTGTGCCATGCTGGCCATGACAGAGTCTAGTGCCCCACCAGGGCCTCAGCACCAGCTGGACCTTCCAAGCCATGGCTGAGCCGGAACATGGGAAGACAGAAGGGATGTCTGGTGTGTTTCCATTTTGCATTATTCTGAACTTCTCTGGGCAAACAAGAATGGAAGCAAACCCACAGTGCTTTAATACATCTTTACCATGGTTTTGGTATGCTTTTATCTGTATTTTTTTTCTGGTTAATTGCCTCTTGCAATTTGTTGTGAACACTAAATTCCAGTCTACGACTTAAAAAAAACCCCAACAAACCCAAACACAAACAAAAAACAAAAGCAAAAAAAAGAATCCAAAACCAAAATAAAAATACCCTCAAACAACAACAATAACCCCCCAAAACCCCAAATAAACAAAACAAAATAAGAAAACAAAACAAACAAACAAAACCAAACCCTCAATATTAAAAAACAAACAAACCCACGAGAAACGTGTTGCGAGGCGCTCCTTTTCATGCCTGGGGGCGCCGCCTAAACGCTCCAAGAACGCGAAGCAGCAGCTCCTGGTGAAATTTGACTGTTCTCGCTGCCCGTCCGAGCCGCTGTTTTCCCGTTGCCGTGGTGATGCTCCCGCGGTAGCAGCGCGGTGCGGAGCTCTCGTCCTCTCCCTGCAGCTCCCGACCGTCCGCTGTTGGCCGATGCGGAATTTCAGGGCGGAGGGGCGGCCGGTCTCCAGAGACGACCAGAAAGGCGGAGGCGCCGTGAGGAGCTTGACTGAACGACAGGTGATCGGGTTCATGAAGTAGACGGGGGGACTGCGGGTGCTCTGAGCGCTGGACTACAGCTCCCAGCATACAATAGGGCGGCGCCGCGGGCCTGTCAGGAAGCGGCGGTGGGCGGTGCTGCCTCCGAGCGCGGTGCCTTTCGGGAGGTGTAGTTCCCTCTCAGCCAGGATCTGCTTCTCGCCTTCCAGGCAGGAATGCGCTCCGTGTGCCAGGTCTCTCGTTGCGGGAGCCGGCGAGGAGCTGCTCGCTGCCTCCCATTCCCCTAATTGCAGGGGGACAACGGGTTGCGAAGGGGGGAGGGGCGGGCATTGACATGGTACCCGATTTCCCCCTGCCTGCATCCGTCCACAAGTTTTTTGCTTCTCGGGGTTACATAATTTCTCACTGCTTTCTCTCTATCATAAAACCTTCATCGAGTGCTTTCTGTATGCTTAGTCTTATTTGGTAATTGTTAATATTTATTTATTGTTCAAAGTTGTTGGTTTTTTTTCCCCTTTGTAGCTATTAGGGCTGGGGAAAAAAAAAAAAAAAACAAAACCTCCTTGTGATGGAGTAGAGGGCAGGTGGAGGTTTTAAGTATTAAAATTTAATAACCTTTGCAAAATTATAAGGGGTACCCTGTGGGAGATTCTCTTATCACAAGGTAATGTTTTTCTTATTTTTTGCTTGTTGATATGGAATGAGGTTTTTCAAGTTTTAAGCCAACTGTTCAATAAATACATCTGAATGAACTTAGACTAAATGAGGACTCTCTTTATTTTGGTTCATGCTGTGTTGAAAGGTTGTTTTTGTTTTGTTTTTTGTGTAGCTCTCAAAATAGATTAGACCCTGTGCGAAGTAGAATGTCAGAAGATATTGAAGGAATTGAAAAAGAGGTAGAAATTGAATTAGAGACAATCAGTGTTACTTCATTTGCAACAGATGATCCTGACACAGAAGTATCAGACGAACCCTTGAGTGACACTGACACAGTAAGTATTCAGTGAGCTCAAACTGCTTCTGTAGCATGTAGTACGAAGGTGATGTTGGCATTGGGAAGCCCATTTGATGAGTGAACATTTTCCCAACACACCTAACCTGAGGATTTCTTCAAAAGAAAAGTAATCTTGCTAGTATTGCTTCATGAAAAATGTAACCTCCAGTGGTGATGAGACAATAAGAGAGATGAATATCAGCATCCTGCTTGAGAAGATCAGACCTGGAGATTTTGTTTTAGAAGCTTCTGAAGCTGGAAAATTTGATGAGGTAGATTATATCTGGATGAAGAAGCCAATGTTTCTTCACTGAAACCTGTATTTTACTCTTACACAAGACTGGTTTAGGATATTTCTTATAATATTTCCAGATACTAATTTCAAATAAATAGGTTCTTCAAGTCTTCTTTCTTGGATGACTTCTAATTTTGGGAAGCAGCTTTCCTCTGAAAAAAAAAATCAGTTATTTGGGTCCTTTTCTGCCATTTTAGTCTTTCAGATTCATAGCAAAGGGATTGGTGTGTAGGATATTAGGGTAGATAATATTGATCACAAATCTTGTTTCACAACACATAGACAGAGGCATCAATGATAAGTGTGTATGCACTCACATACTGAACGTCAGCAATGTCTACCACAATTTGCACATCTGAGAGAAAGCATACCATTTTCCCTAAATCTTGATATTTAAAACAGTCTTTTGAATAGAAAGTTTCTATGTAATAAAGAAAACTCAAGCATTGGTTCTACATGCATACTTTAAGCATGAGTAAATTTAAAATTGATTTATTTTGTAAAGAGTCTAAATGTTTTAAAGAAAAAGATCCTGTACCTCACAGGTATTTGCTAATTTTTATCTTACCCTTTTTCTTTAATTTTTTGGTCCAACACAGTTATAAACACAATAATTTATTGAAATGTGTTTCTAGAGATAGTGAAGATACATTACTAAAATGTGATTAGAATGCAATTAAAATTAGAATTATTAATTTTTCAGTGCGTGATAAGAAAATGAGAGGAGTATAGGAATTTGGGAAAATTTTGGCGGAAATTGTTGCTAAATTTCCATCAATGCTTTATAGGTAAAGCCAAAATAAGTCTTTATTCTCTTATGTCAAGTATTTACCTCTTTTCAAGCCTGTGAGATTAAAATGTAGAATCTATGTAGAAGGTTGTGTTTTTCTAGATTTCAGGTGACTTACCAGAATCAGTTGTCTCCTATTTAAACTTTATCAAGAGCAGCAATCAAGATGCTGGAAAGCTTATACTGCAGGACTTAGAAGATGAGGAAAGCACAAGTAAGCATTAATCACAGTTAAAATGTTTGTATACCTCATATTGCCCATGGAAGTTAGACTAACAAGCATCAGTATAATAATGCAAACTTTTAGGTAAAACAAATGGTGAAACCTATTCCATCAGCTTCTGAATGCATGATGAAAATCTCTAAGAATAAAGCCATGCAATGCTATCTTCTTGAATTAACATCTGAGCAGAAATTAAGCTTTTCTAGAAACTCATCTAATGCGAAAGAAGGCAAGTTGTGAGATGACTCTCTGAGACAGGGCCTAGGCCAGACTCTTCATGAAAATGAAGAGAATGAAGTTAGTAGGAGCTGAAATGCAGAGTTCAGATACAATTGACTCCCACAGGATATGTTTCAAGTCTGTCTTGAGAGATGCCCAAGCTCTCATTGGATGTAATGACCATTAATTGGCAAAAAAAGTATTGCTGTCAACTGTGTGACTGAAGCCAAGCTCATAGTTTATGTGCCAGAGAGCTGGCACTGTCTGTTCCATTAGTGCAATAGGCTTGGTGACCAGAAGTCAATTTGACTACAAATTTTGGTATCTGAGGAATATCCCTATTTCGTCTTTTTCTGTAATGCAATCTTACTCTTTTTCATTGTTTTTATAGTTGGCAATTTTTGACCTATCTGATACAAGTGCTATTGTATTGTTCTGCACAGAAAATGTTCTGCTGTGTTTCATGATGTGGAATTCTCTTTTATATTTGCTATCACTGTATTCTTACAGTATCATTTTTTCTGTTTCTGTTGCACACATTTTCTGCTTTTAATATAGATAAATGTTTCTCATACATATTTAAATAAGGAAAAAGGAAAGGGAGGGAGAAGGAAAGGAGAAGGAAAAGAAAAAAACCCCTTTATTTTAGTTTAAACAAATGGTGTAGATAAACAGTATAGACCAAAACTGAGCATTGGTAAGGGGTATTCTCTCTATGAACTAAATTTTTTATTTTTCTTTAGGTGACATTTATGAAGTAGTTTCTTGTCATCCTTCTGAATCAAATGAAGATTCAAAACGACTTAATGAAAAGGTATGTTTTTAATACAGTATTTATAGTGAACAAAATTCTAATAAATAATCTAGATAACTTACACTTGCTTTGATAGCCTCCTAAGGAGACCTATAAATGTGTTCAGGTTTTTTTTTCTGTCAGACTATTCATAAGGTATTAAGGTGAGTTTCTATGTACAATTCATTAGAAATAGGACATCAACTGTAATAGACCATGTCTATAAGCTTTTAAATCTGAAATAAATTATCTGAGATATTGAGCACAAAAATCAACAAAATTACACAAAACTAAATAATCCTTTATTGCTAATTATTTGCAAAATATTATCTTAATATTATGACACCACTTTCAAGCTTCTCTAATCTTATTTTTTCATAGTGATCATGAAGATGTGCTACTATTAATCTTGCTCCTAATATATTTCATTATTTTATAGAAAATATAAACACAGTAATCTCTGTACCTTTCAAAGACAAATCAAGAGTTATGAACATGAGTGCTTGTATATTTTCATTGGATTTGGCTGAATAACTTGCTGAAATTTTCTTAGAAATATATAAAACTGTATTTAATTTAATCACTTTTAATTTGTTGCCTGGCTTTTATTAGTGAGCACTCTTGCAAACATGAATTTTTGTTCTCAGAAGACCATTGTTTAAAACAGCACAATTACTTCGTGTGACTTCAGCTGCATTACAAATATTAATATAGGCTATAGGCCCAAAGCATGTGATGAACAGATGATAAATGAGCAGGAATAGATTACTTGCCAGTAAAGAACAATGAAATAAATAGCAATCCTTGTGCCCATATTATTATTTTGAAATAGTCTTCTTAAAAATTTGCTCTGTAACTAGTTCTTCCCCAGGGTGCATAACAGTATTCATGCATATGGTGCTTAGTTTCACGGAAAGTAAATTAAATCTCACGTGCAAGACATTCATTTTTCCAAGTCAAAATATTAAATATATTTTAAAAACACATAGAATTATTATGTATTTTTTATAAATACTACAATATTCATTACTCTAGAAAACAATATTTTGACTGATATGTTTGCATTATTCAATGTGCAAGGATTCCAGTCAGTAGTGAGTTTCAGATTGTTGTACTTGTCATATGATAAAAAGCTTATCCTTATTCTGGAAGATTTTTATAATGTTCTGCTTTTAAATTTTGTTTCTTGTTTTTTAATAACAATTTTAAACTATGTTAGATACTGCTTGAAGTTGACAATGAAGACTTGCAGCTTGCTGCCACACCTGATTATAGTCGGTCCATCAGTGATGAAGTGGTCACTGATGACCACTTTGTTACAGGTAAGCAAGTACATTATTCATTTGCTTGAGTTGATCTTTAACATATCACTATTTCCTGCTTATCTGTTGTTGTAAGTATCATAGCATTCTTTTTAAAGAATTTCACATTGCAGTATACAGCAGGGCTTGATACTTGATGAACCGGACACAGAGAAGCACGTTTGCTTTTATCTCATTTCAAGATCACAAAATCATCATAGAAATTAATTTCAGAAAATACCACTCAAAAATGAAAGCTGCTCAGAGGCACTAAGCAGGTTCTGCTTTGACCACAGCTTTTTTTGTTGGTTTGTTTGGATTCGTTGTTGTTTTGTTTGTTTGTTTGTTTGTTTTGTAGTCACATTGGCTGGGAATTTTCCTTTGCCATGGCCTTTGGATGAGTTGGGCTGGAGCATATCTGTGCTAAAGGCCCCACTGATAGCCACAGAAGACATCCTCTGCAATCCTGCATTGTACATTTTATGAATAAGCGTAGTAGTTGCAGGATCATAAGTGTGCAGAATAATAATGAGACATCTCTGATGGAAAGGACTTGTGCTGTAGTTCTGATTTCCTATATATAATATATATTCATTATATAATATATATAGGGAATCAGATATATATTGCTGGCTATATCATCATAGGATCTTTTTCTTGTCAAATACCTTAGAACTGTTTAATGTTCCCCAGTGCTTATTAGGAAATTAAATAAAATATTTTCTTGGTTGATTAATAGCTGGTCTTGAAATGAGTGTAAGCCTTGCCCACTGTGAAGTAGAAGAAAAGTGTAGACTAGCACTTGAGCTTGAAGATGAGAAGATGAAAAAGTGGAAACCTGAGAGAGAATCACAGGAAAAACAGAATGAAGAGGAACATGCAAGAAGGCTGCAGCATCTGGAGCAATTTGAGGCTGAAAGAATAAAGTTAGATCTTCATAAGGTAATGAATGATATTAAGCCAATCTGTTCTGATCAAGGCTATCTGAATTGAAGCTCTAATGTGAAAAACTCTCAAACTGTATGACTATCCTAAACCCTGTCTGCTTGTCACTTGCTAGTGACTTGTATTTCAGTATAGTCCATTGGTTTTTATGTGTTTACTGTTTTAATCAATACTGAATGAATTTGCTATGCCAAATTTTAAATTATTCCTTAAGCTTTGCCTTTACAAAGCTTTTATATTATGAAAACAGCCAAAGTACCAGAAATGCGAGTTGTGCTGAAAACAATCACAAATTAAAAATGGTCACTGTGCCCTAATAGAAAATACTTAGCTAGTTTGGACCTTCTACCCCAATTTCACATTTCAATGTTAAAATCTTAATGGAAGTAATCAGATCCAAAATTATTTGGTTCAGCATTGCTGGTGGTGTTCTTCATCTAGGTAAAAGCTACAATACTTGCTTGCCATATCTTTATCTGGGAAACTTACTCAGGCTTCATCTACTGACGTCTGCCACAACAGATGAAGACTCCACATGTTAACTGGTTGAACTCTCAGACTCTCTAGTCATGTTTTGCTGTAGTGGGTGGAGCATCAGAAAGGATAAAAGAGCATAAGAGCATGAAGAAATGTGACTCTGAGATTTTATACTTGTGAGGCCACAGAATTTTGTTATTTAGCCTAAATAAGTGTGTTTTGAAAGGTGCATTAACACTATATTTTGAGTTAACTAATTGGTGGCTTTCTGAAGAGGTGGGCACCTTGGCACCAGCAAGGTAATTCAACTCACCAGTAGTATGGAAAGGCTTAGTAAATGAAAAGACCTTTGGTCTCTGAAGGCCAGTTCAGTGTCCATTATAGCTCTCTTTTCAAAAGACTGGAAAAACTGATAGGCCTTCTTGGCTCTTTGCTATCACAAACAGTTTTTGGGGCATGGCCACGTTTAGGCACTTTGATACTGCTGTTGCATGAACACTTTTTTTTTACAGGTGAGAAATAGATTCTAACTTTCCCCATTGCAGAAGGATCTAGATGCCTGGTGTCCTGTTGTCTGAACAGCATGCTTCTGAATGGCCATGAAAAACAGTGCTTAGACACCTGGGAGACTTTATGGTCCACACTGAAAGTGGTTCCTTATACTACTTCCTTCATATCCTCCATACTTGCTTTGATTGATATCTCTTGGTTCCACCAAGAGTTATGTGGTTCTTGATCAGCCTGTTTTTTTAGTTATGTACATAACTAACTTCCTGGCTACTAACTCACAGTCTAATTGAGACTTTTTTCTGATTGAGGTTATATTGGGCAAGGAGAGAAATGTTATTTTTTTGCAATTAGTGAGAAAGTAGACTTGAACTTTCATTTTCCATTGAGAAGCAATTTCAGTCAGAAAAATTTCTTTGTCTTTACTGAACAAAATTCCCATTTGAACGATTTTAATATTATCAGTACATACCAGTGCAATTTAAAGGAGATTGTTCGGATATGTTTCTGTTTTCTGCCTTTACTTTGAATGGTTTCGTAAGTAGTTTTCATCTTCAATAGTAGTACAGATCTTGGAGAGGAAGGTGGCAGCTGTTTGGGTCAGTACCAAGATGCTGACTTCTTGAAGGTATGTATCTCTAAGGACATGACCAAATCTACATTACTGATGCAAGTGTCCGGTTGCTTATTTTGATCCACATGGCTCAGTTTCTCATTTAAATTCAGGCATTCACAAAGTTGGATTGTTGGAAATCCATGAAGATGGGTGAGATTGGAGAGAGGGTGTTTTGTGTTGTTCTGGGTTTTGTACAATATTCATTTAATTTAATTTGTTGTGCAGAATCACCAGGCTGCAATAGAAGATGAGTTACAGAAAGAAGAGGAAGCTTGGAGAGACAAAATGAGGCAACATGAGGTAAGGTTGTACAATGAGCTTTTTTCAAAAGACTTTGGGGTTACTGTTATATATTTGAGAATAAATGTTATCATGGAATGGTTAATATATTAGATTCTGTTTATTAATGATAAATATGTGCCAATACCTGTCCCATTTTAAAAGTGGTTGAAGTCTATCCCAATTGTTTTTGCCTAGAAATTGATCATGAAGCTACAGTTGCAAATGGAAGAGGAGAAAAAGGCCTTGGAAGAAGAGAAAGTAAAAGAAAGACAACAACTGGCTGAACAACAGAATATAGCAGCTCTGAAAATCCAAGCTAGATTTAGAGCATTTTTAGTCCATAAAAAATATGCTCCCATTTTAAAACAATGGAAATACGAAATGAGAAAGAAGCAGAAAATACTAGAGGAAATAGCGAGAGAAATGAAAGAAAGAGAGGAAAAACTGAACAGGCAAATGAAAGAAAAGAGGTTAAAGAGAGAAGAGGATAGAAAGAGACAAGAAAAACTTGGAAGAGAAGAATATTTGAAACAGGTGAGGAGGCATCAGGAGTATGAGAAAAAGAAAGAAATCTTGAGATTGGAAAGAGAAAAGCAACTGCAAATAAGAAGAGAAGAACAAATAAAATTAGAACAAAAAAGAGCAGAATCTGTGATGAGTGAAAATGTAGAAAATAACACAGAAAACATAAAAAAGGATAATAAGACAGAAAATATGAAAGTAATAAGAGAAGAGAAGGAGGAACTAAATAAACAAGTAGAGGAACCAAAAGAAAAACATGCTGAAATGATGAATGAAACAAATAATTGGATGATTCCAGCAGAAAGAAATTTGACACCAAGTGTGCTAGGCTCTGAGAAGGAACACTCTTCTCAAGTGAATAATGAGAACTTATACATTATTTCTGTAACACAAGTAGAAGAAAATTACTCACAAACAAGTTATCTTGATAAAGCTTCAAATGGTCATATTTCAAAGGATGAATCTCTTAACTTTGGTGCTAATGACATGGTAGAAAATAAGGCAAACTGCAGCAGCCCACCAAATGTCCAGCCAAATGCTAATAACAGAGAAATTAAAGATCAATTTTCTCAGTATGAAACTATGAAGAAAACTTTATTTCTGATGGAAAATGCTACCAAAGAAGTCAGAGACACCTGGGACAGTAGTCAAGGTGTAGCAGGTTCTTCTGGTAAAGTAATTTTTCCTGATGATATTGAAAAGAAGAGAATAAACTGGATGAACACATGCAAATCTTGGTCTAAAATATATGAAGAAAACCAAAGAAAGCAAGCAACTATAAGAAAACGACTAAAGAAAAGTTCAACTAGCAAGATGCCTCCACTAAATACAGAAAAGATAATTCGTAGTGGCCCTTGGAGTACCTTGCAACAGGTAGCTATATGAAAGTTTGAGAATGAAATGAGAAGACATACTATCACTTTTTTTATTTTCTGTTTTGGTATGTTGGCAGAATGCTGTTTATTGTTGAGCAGGAAATAGATACCATGAGAGTTCCTGTGCCCAGGTGCAGAATAAGCGCAATGACTTTTGAAATTCCTGTGAGTTTTGTGGAGACTGGTGTGGTACTAATCTTCATATGACTGATAATATTAACCCTTTAAAAGGCAAGAGCTCTTACTTTCTGCTAAATCAACAAGGCTTTGCCTTTGTATAAAGGCACACATTTCAGCTCCTGCTCAACTAGCCCTTTCAGAGTTTTGTGAGAAATAGTCTCTTCTGGAAACAAGACATTACTGATCAGCTTCTAGATAGCGTTTTACCATAAAGGACATCTCCTGATTGCCAGGACTTATTTTTCTTATCACTTATTAACTTATCATTGTATGCTTGCTCTATGCTCTCATCTTGATAACCATTATGAAATGGCCTACTAGGCTATGCACACTTCTAGTCTGATCAATTTTTGTCTGTTCTACACTCATTATTTATGACTGATGTGACTATTGTTTTCATGCTAGTTTCTCCCCTTGAACAGATCAAACCTATCATTGCCATTCTTTTCTATATGAAAAGACTACCATTGGTAGCTTGCATTTTATAAAGAATTAGTAGATTGTAATTTTGTTCTCGTTTTCATCTTAAGGAAAATTACCATAACATGATGTTTTGCAATGAATGTTCAATATGCAAAACATTAGTTTTTTTTATCAATAAATGTATGTAGGTCACCACGCTTACACTCGAAGATTTGCCAGCTTGTAGCCTCTCAACCTTATCTGAATGTTCAGATCTTCAAGTTTTGACTCTGAGGCGCTGTGGACTGGTTGCATTGGAAGGACTAAGTAGCTGCAAAGACCTGAAGTATATCAATGTGGAGGTACCAGGCATATTTGATTCTTTGCTATAACATGAGGAGAACTGCCGGTTTTGCTCCTTAGTTGATTGTGTAGTTGTGTCCAACTGAATATGTAACTTTTAGCCTTAAGAGCATGGGAATAGCAACACAACACTCCCGAATGTGAACAAAGTTATACCAGCAGATTTACAGTGCAAATAACAAAAAACAACATGCTGCAAATGTTTCAACCTATACTAAGAAAATATCAGTCTAATATTAGCATTAGTAAAGATCTTCATTACCACAGTCTCTGATTGATGAGTGAGCAGATGCTGTTCACCATAGCAGGTGCTCAGCTTGAGCAAGAATAGGTAGAAGGAAGAGTCCTTTGCAACATACACCTTGAATATTAATTAAAATTAGTAACATATATGCTCAAGGAATAATATTTAGAGTGAGTTATGCTAGAGGCCTAATGTTTAGGTGTTTGCTACTGTGCAGTGCGTGGCCCTGTTTAATGACTAAGAAAACTTTTTCTCTGTAATGCATCTTTGTTCCAGAACTTGGTAGTTTACATGAAACAGCTTTGTTTACACTTTTAATTTAATGTGCTTTAACAATACCATTTTCCAGATGAAAAGACCAAGCACAGCAAGTAGTGAAAGAGAAATCTGAGGAAGCAGTATTAAAATGGCCTGGGGAAAGGGATGTTTAAAAATCAGAATCCCTTGGAGGAAGAATATTAGCTTAGAATAGTGTTAATGTTTGTGACCAAAGTACAAGTACCTCTAAATGCAGACTTTTGCTATTAGTAAATAGGATTCCAGCAAAATTACAGCTGTCTTCATTAGCATCTAGTAAATACGATGTTTCTATGCAGTTTTTAGTTCAGTCTCCTAGGGTTTTGGGAGGTAGGAAAATGTATACGGAAGAAACTACTCTGTTCTTAACTTCTTTCTTATGCTTATTTTGTTTCATCTTTGGGCATTTTCAGAGCCAGAATGAAGTTCAAGATATATTCTTGTTCTATTTCAGCTGGACACAAAAGGTCTAGGACTCATCACTAATTTTTCCTAATGGAAAAATAGAGACGCCCTTACCCCTAGCTAAGAGTTTAGGATAAAAATAAGCAGTGAAGGCAATCTGCTATATTTTTACTTACTTCTGCTATTTCACTCGAGATGCTATTTAATATTCTCATTTTCTTTTATTGCAGGAGAACAACATCCAGGTAATTGACTGTGCAAATCTGGAAAATCTCTGTATTCTCATTCTGAATAAGAACTGTCTTTCTTCAGTTTGTGGCTTAGATGGATGCAAAAATCTCCAAAATCTTGAACTTTCCTACAATAGAATCACTCGAATTGGTAAGAAAATTATTCCAATTTGTATAACACTATTTATGCAGTTTATATTCAGGATTATACACCCCTTGGATTTAGAGCCAGTTGGCTGCTAAGCCCAAGGAGACAGACTTAGGGAAAAACCTGCATCTTAAAGCATGACTTAGCTACTGCTGTGTATTCCATCTAGCAGGTCATGTAACTATTGTCAGCCAAAGAGAATTAAAATTTTTTTGAGAGGGCCACTAATATCTGCACTAAGTCAGCTGGGATATGTGAGTAGCCTGAGTTCAGCTATCTACAAACATAACGGAAGCAAAGCCTAGCTATACAACTGCAGGGAATTCCAGTATGTTCCTGACTGACACAGTAAGTAGTTATATAGAAATGATGTTGTCTATCTTGAATCTGCTGGACAATAGGAAAATAATTAAAAACAATTATTAAGCTCATAGACAAAACACATTCACATAAGGCTTGTAAATAAGAAGTAGTTCCGCTATTAAATAAGACTGTCAAATAACACTATGAACATGGATAATACAGTTCCATGATAAACGGCAAGGGTGTAGCAAACAGGAAATGGGGAAAGCTTAAAAAAATCTGTAGATGTAGAGACTTTGATGAAGATAGTATCAGTATTTTTTGGCTAATATGTGTTAATGTTAGTACTTGTAAAGAAAATTTTTAATACATGAGAATAAAAAGTGCTGGGAAATCAATGTTTACTGTATAAGCATATCGGTACTCTAATAAGAAACAGTAAAATAAAATGGTTTAAAAGTTTCATCTGTATTGTGGCAAGTAGTGCTTGATAAGATTCTTATTCAGATTGACCTCATTTGATAAAAATGTCTGCAAGATTATTGTAAGAATGACATCGTTTTAGTGGATGACATTTAAGAATGTGGCATCCATGTGGAGTGTGGTAGCTTCATACAGGTCAAGTGGAATAAAATCTTCCAGTACTTTCTCTTTTGTGCAGAGCACTGCTACAATTACTGAGCCTCTAATGAATTTACGTGGGTAAATAAATGTTCACAAAAATCATCTTCAAATGTGTTTTTTTTTCCTCTCCGGAGCTGCTTTGAGGATTTTACGTTAAAACAGTTGCACAATACAGGATTTATTTCAAATCATAACATATTGAGTAGTTGCACAGAATGCATAAAAATGGATTTGTGGATTATAAAAAGTTAGTGTACCCGTCCCATCTGTAAATCTTGCAAGATGTCCCTTAGCAATTTTGGAAGCTCCAGTACTGTGTAGTAAAGCTTATTTACATTTGCAATATTTAAGTTTTAATGATTTATTGTAGGAAATTTTTGGCATACTATGATTTCTCTTCTTATTCTTCTTCCTTCAAAGAATTTTATTCTTTCTATTGAAATATAGCATCAGTAGGGGAAAAATTAGAGTTGCCAAAAACCCCTTAAAAATAGCAGTAAGAGAAATAGTCTCAATTATGCTTTTTCCCTTAAGAATAAATGATCACAAATTAAGTAATTGTGGCAGTAACACACTGAAGTTGAGTGCATATGTTTGTATTTTGGGGATGAATGCTTTGTTTAAAAATTTTCATGCACAAAACGTAGCATTTTGACTCAAGTCTTCAAATACACTTCGATAGGGTGTCTATATTTCCATAGAATGCTGGGTAAAATCCTGACAGTTTGAAGAATAGCAATGCACAACCATGTATGGTCGTAAATGCTGCTTTCAATATACTCTTAGCACAGAGAGGACTTTTTTTTTCATCAGACACCTTTTTAGTTTTGGTTTTGTTTTGTTTTTTTCTTTTTTTTCATTTTTATGTTTACTGTCAGCCTTCACTCTGTTGTTAGTTGTCTTTGTCATGCACAGAAGTGATTTCAGAACTGCATCAATAGCTAAGAGAGTCCCTAGCTAGTAGACTTCAGCTGCACTTTGTAAATTGCTGAGAACTTACATAAGGGTTCTCCTTGAATCTTGCTAAAACCATGTGTTTGTCAAGAAAATGCTTTTCCTATAGCTGCTTTTGTTACTTTTGTTTGTTGCATCATATGTAAAACACAAAATATCTTCTGGAAATATGCAGAAGACTTTTGTGCTTGCATTTAATTTTGCATGTGGGCAGAAGAATCAGTAAAATACCGTCTGTTTGTATTACATTATTCTCTCTTGTGTGTTTGCTGTTGCACTGCATTTGATAATTCCAGAATATTCTGATTGACATTCAGGTGAGGAAGAGTAAAAAAAGATGTGTTGTGGAGCTTGCAGAGAAGGAAATTTCCAGATTCTGTTAAACCTCCTTGCCTGTTCTTATTGTGGGTGCAGTCTCTCTTCTCGGTCCCACTCCAGGCTCACAAAGTGCTTTTAAAGTTGCCAGTACTGCTAAGCTGGTAACTGAAAAGTGGAGAGTTGAGAGCTGCTCTTATGAGAAAGTCCTGGGAGCCAACTAACGAAAACACGAAAGTGTTTCTGCGACCACTAGATGGTGCTGGTTCCTTTTTTTATTTTTATCCAAGCACAAAAGAAAAATACAGACCAGGATCTTGCAGTCAGGGTAGAATGTCATGGGCATGTTTGAAATTTCTCAGAATAATTAAAGGTTTGTGTATTTATTTGCTAAAGCACAATTTTGAAGTTACATTATAGGACATGGGTGTTATATTTAAGATGATATCACTTTAATGCCAGACAATTGCATTCTTATAGTTTGTTTGCATTTTTAAGTCGTCTTCTGTATTCTCAATACTCTATGGTGCAAGCTGATCTCTGGTTTCATAATCTAGTTTTTTTTCAGAGGATAGTCACAAAGAGATTCACTATTTTAAAGCTCATCCAGCTTCCTTTGGGGAACTTGTGAAATTTTGGGTGAGATAAAGATGAGACAAAGTGTTCCTTCAAATAATCCTAAATTAACTAAATTATCTAAGAATACATTAAATAGAAGTAAAATCAGAAATTCCTTATTTTAGATATGTTTTGTAAAGGGTATGCCTTCAAAGGAATTTTTTACTGCATAGATACAGAAAATCTGCTCAGACCTGTAGCAAGTTAGATGGATCAGTGCCATTGCATGTGTAAGACTATGGGAAGATAATGTAATTTTTGCTGTTGTAAGGATGATTTGGATTACATTCTGTGAAAGAAACAAATGCTGATGGGAGTTGCTTTGCATTTCTTTTGTGTGTAGGGATTGCATGCTCTTTAATATAGATAGCAGGAGTAAATTTGTTGAGAGTGGAATGGCTGTAGAAGTATAGCTTTGTTCTTAAAGGCACTAAATTTTCTTTATAAATTTCTTCATTAAAAATATTTTGTCATAATTCCTTAAACAAGACTAATTTAAATAATAGCCATGGTGCTGGCCTAAGTTTTAATTTTTTTCTAACCTTGTTGATACATAAACAAAAAAAAAACTTTTAAAGATGAAATAATAAAAATTAACTTTTAAACATAGTGTTTTCATTCTGATGGATGATTTTAAGGGGGCTGTTAGCAATTTACAGAGTTCAGAGCAGTTGTAAAGTGGTTAAAGCATAGTAAGTACAGTTTATCACTAAAAGAATGTTCTCTTCCAACAGAAGTACTAAGGAGATTATGAACTGTTATTATTGTTTGATTAACAGGACCAGAAATTTGTGAACCATATGCACTGTATATGTGATAGGGTCAAAGTACAGTGATTCTTTTTAAACCCTATACAGAAGTAATATTAATTGTTATGTCAGAGAATGTACAGAAAATTCAGAGTTTTCTTAGTACTTGAATGAAAAGAGGTTTTTATTTCATTGTGTCTTATATCTTGAATTTTCAGGTGGTCTGGAATCACTGAAAAATCTTCAGCAATTAATTGTAGACCATAATCAGTTAATCAGCACAAAAGGTCTTTGTGAGACACCTACTCTCATTCACCTAGACTGCTCTTTCAATCATCTCACACAAGTTGAAGGCATTGAAAATTGTGGCCTACTTCAAGTTCTGAAGTTGCAGGGCAATAATCTCCAGGAGGTAAAAGCTTTGAATTTAGTGACTGTTGTGCATACATCTTTGCGAAGTCATATATTTCAGCATTCTGAGTATGTGGTCTTTGAGTGTTGTGATGTTTCGTGCTCTTAGGTAAGATTTTTTTTTTTCGCTTATCAGAGGGTGATTTTCCAAACATACAAATGGCTAGTTAATTGTTTTCTTATTCCCAAGTCCTTGAGAAATTGGACCGTCAGTGATTATGGTTCCTCCTTCATTGCTAGCATCTAGTTTTCGGTTTGTATTATATGATTCTGATTTTGTTTAAAATGTAACAGAAGATTATTATTACTTATTGGTCCTGTTATAATAGTAAGATAATTATATCAGGCTGGTAATAATGATGTAGTTGTCATTACATATAAGTAATTGCTTCTTACCATTACTTGTATGTAATGATAATATTATTATCACCCTGGTGAAAATCATGCTTACTTAATGCATGTTGATTCACCAGAACTTCAAATTTGTGCTGCAGCATTTAAATAGGAAAGTTGTTTGTTAACTGTATGCTTAATCATATTTACTAACAGTTATTCTCGTATGAATTCAAGAGATTAAAAGTATTGTCAATAAGCAGCAAATTACTGCATGAATAAAATAGTAAGGCTGTGACTCTTGGGCTCTTGAATTTTTTTTTTCTTTATTTTTTATATTGACTATTCAGGTGGGATAGAAGGTATTAAAAGGTATTTACCACCTGATGTATAGAGATTGTGTGATAACTGGTACATACATAATAAGGAAATGATACATATATCCAAAATGTGAATTTTACTTGTACTTAGTAATGATTTATGAAAAGCATCTGGTAACCATTCCATTGTTGTTTCTCTAATTTATATTAATCTTAAATAACCATCTCCTTTCTATTTAGCTTCCAAGACTGGAAAATCATGTTCTCTTAAGAGAACTGTATTTGGATGACAATAGCATTTCTTCTATGAGAATGCTTTCTTTGTATTGGTTGCCTCTATTGCAGATTCTTTTGCTGTCTCAAAATAGGTAAGTAAGAAACATTCTTCCACTTACAGAATTGATCCATAGGAATTTAGTAACATAACACTTGTCTGAAAAGTGTAATTCTCAGTATGGCTGAAATTGCACTATCTTTTTGGAATATTCTTTAAAAATAAAAATATGGGGTTGGCATGTAATTACATTGGCTACCTCTAAGAAAATAAGCATTAACTATGTAGATTTTTTTTTTCTTTTAGATATTATATGAAAATAATTCTTGAGCATTGTGGAATTATTAAAACCGTGGTGGGTTTCTTTCTTTATTTAGCAATTGTTTCTACAGTATGTCTGTCAAACCTCATATTTCACAGCTAGCTTATTCCAAACAGACTTTGAAGGCTAAGTTAAGGGCAAGTACTAGAGTTAGAAAGGACAAATAAAAGTGTTTTTTATTTTACATACATATGTTAATACTGCCCAAAATAAGTATATTTGCTTTAATTTTTCACTCTTATGGTTCTGTTTAAAAGGTATAAAATAAAGAAGGATCGAGACAAGCAGCATGAAACTGGATCATGCACTCAAGTACTCTGTAATTAGTTTTCTGTTTGTTTTCTAAGATGATCTATGCATCTTTAGAGGTAGAATGACCAGATATCCTAGAGTAAAAGTCGTTATTTTCCCCACCCCGCCTTTTTCTCAATTTAAATTCTGCTGAAAACGATATGAAGCATTTATTAAAATTTGCAATAGGGAATTTTTAATAGGAATTTTGTTAATAGGAAGATTAATTTAAAATTAATATCCATTTTTTTCTATATTGTGATCATTTTGTTCTAAGACTGATCTCAGCTTAACAAACAGAATACTACATACCATATATAGAAATACACTCTCAACTTCACTCTCCTATTAGTGAATAGATGTTTTTAAAGGATGATTCATCTGCCATTTTTAGCTACTTGCTTTGAGACTAATCATAGCCTAAAAGTGACCATTCATCTTCACTGACTAGTAAAAAAAGCAAAATGACCACTGTATGTGTGTCTACATCTGACCAGAAGAATCCCATCCTATGTGATATTTAGTTCAGCAGAGCCAATTGTGTCTGGGAGTCTGTGGGAAAAAGGATTTGTAAGACTGAGTCCTGAGCAATGTCCTTCATCGAAATTGAATATTATTTAAGTATATGCAACCTATATTTTTATATAACTTTTCAGATTGTTTTCATAATGTCTCTAGTGAAGTATTATTCATGGAGACTCTTGGATGTAAATAAAACATCTACAGAATTTAATCTTCAAGTTCCAGCTCAGGCTTCTAGGGTTTGGAATTTGTTGTTCCCTTATTAATTCTTCTGGAGTTTGGAGAAAGTGCTTCCTGCCTGTGATTAAGCAAGAGCATTATATGTTAAGCGTTAGATTTTGAGTCACACTGCTTGATTTTATTCTTGTTCTTGACTATTTTTTTCCTTGTCCTGTTTAGCTTTTTTGTGGAGCACACAATAACGTGGCTCTATATTCTCGTAGTTTCCTCTTCTTCCTCCAGTGTGGCTATCCTTGGTGAAATAAAGTGTTTGCAAGACTCCTTGAAGATCTGACATGCTTGCTAGGGACTTGTGAGCACAGTCTCAGGGAGAGTATGAATGCAGCTTCTGGGTTTAGGTTGTGCTGGACTGGCCATGTAGGTGTACATTCAGTCACTTGCCTATCCCATCATCTTACAGTTTTCAATGTCCATTGTAGTGCTTGCTCTGGTTTTCCAGTACCCAAGCAGAGATGCAGTGTTTGGTCTGCTGAGTTCTTTTTCTGGACTGTGAGAAAGAAGATATTTTTGCATCAACAGACTGGATTTGCTGAAAATAAGCATACATCTTCCCCCAAACAATTCCCCTTCTTTCTGTGATGTATCTATAGCTTATGTCAAATCTTTGTGACAAATGGGACAAGATAGCCTTAAATTCATTTTAAAAGCCTCAAAAGTCCTGGCATTTCAGTAGCCTGCTCCGTTACACTCACTTTATGTACACTTATAAGCAGCTCCATATGTGTGTGCTATAGCATAAGTATCTCAATGTTCTGTAGAAACAGTGAATGTAATGGAGTAAGCTGTTGAAAGAAAAGCTGTTTCTTTACTTTTATCCTACAGCCAGTGCAATTTTGTGAATATTTTTCAAGTGTGCACTGAGTGCCATTTCCTCTTTACTGGTTGCAGGAAGCCAATATAATGATAATGCTATGAATCTGTATTCTTTCTGAAAGTGAGGTACTGTGAAAAGAAAATTCTTACACTAATTTACAGGACATTTTTATTCCTGAAATGCTTTGTCTGCATCATAAATCAGAAATTGTCAAAGATAAAACTCCAAAAATTATTTGTTTTGTTTTAAACCTTCAGTTTAACAAGGAACTAAAACAGGTAGTGATCAACTCCTTCAAATAGAAAGAAGACAGCTATTTCACCACTGCTGCTTTTATTAAGGATTTTGTTGTGGCTTTTGCATACAAAGCATATTCTTGATTAATACACAATTGACAAAAGACAGTGATGAATATCCTCCTGACTTGGTTTCTGCAGAATTGGGACTATGAAGATTGGTGTTATATTTTATAGCAGCTGAGGACACGACTATTAAGTTAGTTTAAAAAAGGGACATATTCTTTTTTTCTTCTGTTGTGGGTAAAGATTTAGGTGTGGGAGAAAACAACCTTCTCCTTGTGTAAAATTAATAAATTTTTAGTATGTGTTAAGAGTTCATGTGGCATTTGTATTTACATGTAATCCCATTTGATTATGTAGCTTACTGGTTAATGTCTTTTTCATTTAAAAGTTTTACAGTGTGACACTAAAAGGTAGCCATTTTTTTTTTTCAAAATAGACAAAATCCCTCCCAACATTTCTGTTTTAATGTGGTAGTAATAATAAAAAGTTCTTTTTTTTTTTACTGTCTCTTGCTTTTCACTAAGATAACCTGAGTGAGATAGATTAAAAAACTAATATCTAAAACAACGCAATCATCTGCAACAATTCCTTTTTATTTTGAGAAAACGGTTTGGCCCAAATCAAATTTGTTATGAACATGTTGCTCCCATGTTTTTGCATCTAGATGCCTATTATTCCTAAAAGGCTTATACTAGAAATGCTAAAAAGTTGGTGAAGTTCTTTCTTAGCATGTATTGTTCTCTCAAATTAAATAAATATGGTATCTGTATTTTTAACTGAATTTCTCAGATATGAGAGTTGAACTCCTTGCAAGCCATGTTGCAAGGATGTTTTGAGAATTTGACCACTTTTCCAGAATTATCATAACAAACCTAAATGTCACTAGATGTTGAAATAAGTCATTCATGAAAAAATCTATACTGATATATAGCAATTTTCTCCATCCCATCCTTACCACTCCAGGTTTTTAAAAATAATTTTCAGTAATTCTTTGCTGGTGATAAGTTTATCTCTAAGTATGTAGCATCATGGGTAATGTACTTGAGGTACTGCCTACTAGAATATTCAAGAAGCAAAGTGGCTACCTGACCAATTTCCTATATTCTGTGTATTTGCTGCTCATAAATATGGTGATTATCGCTAACTAAACTGTCCTTAATTTAAGGAATGAAAAAGAAATCTGATCTTTACCTAAAGATTTGGATTATGATTAATTTATTTTAGTTATTTTACCTTGCTTCCTGCTAACTGCTTATTAACATTGATGCTAATTTTTCTGTAGAAAGGCAGTTGCACAGCAGGATTTAGACCATCTTGAGCAGTAACCGCTATTCATGTTCTGAAACACAGTCTTTATTTTCTCTGATGCATACTTGCAACTATTCTTAAGTCTTGTTTACTGATATAGCCACATAGACTATATAAACTCTATCTCTGATCTGTTCAGCTAGCGCCTTAAATGGGAGCAGAAAAAGGAAGCTATAGCTTGCTTTTTCGTGAATATCTTTTACTTTTGTGTCTTCTTTGTAATTTATATCTCTCTTATGCCCAGGGCTAATGTGACAAGGTCAAGTAGTATTAAGTTTTCAGTAATGTCCTTTGTCTTTCTGGTTTGAATTTTCTTAGGAAAAAAAATTAACAAAGAATGTCGGTAAAGGGAAAGCTATAGAATGACAGAGAAATGTTTTAACTCTCATAATGCCAACGGCAGGCAAGGACAGTCCAGTAGACAATTTCTAATTCACCACAGCATATGCTGATAAAGATCCAGAGAACTCATTATAAATAAAACCCCGGCATTATCTTTTGTTACTTATGCAAAATACGACCTTTTTTCCGAATATGAGTCTATAGTCATGAAATTTCAGTTTTTGCAGCCATAATATTACTATGATGAAATGTGCCATGAATATTAAATATGTTTATATACTATTTACTGATGAGAAACTAAAATCCTGAAATTTGTAGTACTGTATTCAGATCTACATATAAGCTTTATATGCTACATATTAGCATTAATGCTTTATTGATTTCATAGTTTTTTGATTCCATGGGAAACTTCCATAGCACAAAGGAAATAGAACTAAGTAGGATGAGAACCAGGACAACTTTACAATGTAGTTTGAGAAAGAAATGGAAGCATAGTGGCATGTACTCAGTTGTCTTTATATCTGTTTCTATGAATTTACTCTTAAAATGTTATGTTGTCGTATAGAAATACTTTTCAACTATGTGGAAATGATTTTTTTTTCTGTTTTGAATTTGGTTGTATTTTCAATAAGATTAAATAACTACAACTGACATTTAGTCCATAATTAGTGCACCAGAGTAAAATTCAGTTCTGCCTTTCAATTGTAAAGCCTGTGCTGGAAACAAAATGTTGTCATACATTTCAGCAACAAGGACACATTTTTGTCCCTCAACAATTTTAAGTACATTTCATTTTTTGTAGGGTCATATTTCAGACAAAAGAATTCTGATTTATACCTTTCAAAGGCACTACACCCTCAGAAAATACTACTTTCTGTGAAAATTAGCAGTCACAAACTGACCACATACAGTGCCATTTCTGTTGCCATTCTGTTGCTATGCTAGGACCTTGCCCTTACAGGGATGAAACATTACCTAAACATGTATTTCTTTAAAAAAGGTATAGTTGGTGTACCATGTGCTTAAACATTCTAGTTTTAGTTGACAATTGGGATTCTTTGCGTCTGGATTTTTGCCTTTTCCTACCTCTTTCATGTTTAACATAAACAAAGATAAACTTTAATGTAAAAGTTAATGTTTGGCAATAGCCTGGCAGCTGAAGAAACCATTCAACATTCATTCTTGCATTAATGAAAGTTTGTAAGCAAAGAAATAACACTGAGCCTTAATCCTTTAGTAGTAGCAATAACACACATCTTACAGTCCCAGTCCTTTTGTATTGATGAATGTCAGCTCAGTTTCTTTACATTTACTCTTCAGTACTGCAAACAGGAATTTTGTCCTATCTTTAGTACTGCTTTGCTGCATTATTACTCAAGAAAAGCTCTGATAATGCAAGAAGAGCAATTCCATAATCAATTCCATAACTGTCTAAGTAATCAGCACCTATTTGACACAATCTGACAGAAGAAGTAAGACAGAGGAAGCACTAAAAATATATTACAGGATAGTTCAGCCTTGACCGGTTGAAAAATACATCCATGACAACAGTTATACTATTTTTAGAATCTGGGAAGTAATGTGCTGATTGGAAAAGAGAAACAACCTGATAAGAAATGAGAGGAGAGGAAATTAAGAAATGAGGAAAGAGGAAAGGAGCCAAGCAAATTTTATTTTTTCTCCAGAATCAGGATCTTCTATTAGTACCATTCTTGTTATAGTGCCTAAAGAAAGGCCAGCTGAGTTGTGTAAATTTTATAAGACTTCAGATCTTCAGCACTAAATTCAGGGAACAGAATTAAATATTTATCAGATAAAAAAACATTAATGAGAAAATATTAAAAACGGAGGCACTGAGAAAACTAAGAAACACTTTCAAGTTAAAATTTTAGTAATTAGTCATAGCATCTTGGATAGATAAATGGAAATTTTCTTATATAAATAAGTAAATTTTCATACTTGCAAAATATTCTGGTGCCTTTCTGTTTATGAACTGCTGTTTAAATTTAATTTTTTAAAAAAATCTTCTCTGTTTTGTTCTTAGATTGACTGACCTTGTGCCTTTAAATTCATTTGTATTTTTGGAAAAGCTAGATATCAAAAATAACTGCTTGTCAGGTGAGTTATGTTAAAAAAAAATCCCTTTCAAATTAGAGCTTCTTAGTTAAATTTTAAACTAATTTGAATGGGACTGTTCCCATGTATTTATAAGAGACATTTATATGGAAAATATACAAATATTTTCCAAATATGAATGCTGTAGATATTAATTAAAACTATACTGTATAGATGGCAGTCTTGCTTTTAGGACGGCATGATGTGGATATATTTTACTTTCATGTAAGAATTTATGGGAAATACGATGGTTCATTTGGACATATTTAGGTTTCTTTCTGCTTTACTACAGATCTTAAAGATGTCCATACATGGTTCAGTGGCTGCCATAAACTAAAGGACTTGTCTTTGAGTGGGAATCCTCTTCTCCAAGAAAAGAACTGGAGGTAAGAAAAATACTTTAATTTGCTAAATCAAAAATCAAAATCAGCCAACAGATTGTTGTATGTATCATAGTTAAATAGTGGAAATGCTCCCACATATAGTATGAGCAGTCTCGTTGCTGTGACAAGTTTACATTGCACATAGCTAGTGAAAGAGTAGTGTCTGTTCGAAGAAAAAGTCAGGATGAATGTTTGATTTTTCCTTAGTAGTTGGAAATTAGCCCATTTTATTCTTCATCAGATTCCTTATCTCTACATCAAAAGTAAATAGCTCTTGTAATTATGTAAGAGATGTAAGAATAATGCTGTCATTTGCCCTTCAGCAGTGTATAATACTGGAATAATGATCCAAAAAATCAAAGAGCTAGTCCTAGAGATTGTGATATGTCTCTATATAACAAATGAGTAGGATTGAAAAGAAACTTGACATATGAAATTATATGCAGGTTCCATGATTCCTGAAATGAGTAGTTATATAGATATGTAAACTATAGGAGTAAAATTGCAAATGAATAGATTTTTTGTATAATTTCTGCATATTAGACATAGTACTTGAGGTGAGGCCTCACTAGTGCCAAGCACAGGGGTGTGATTGCTGCCCTAGTCCTGCTGGCCACCCTAAAACCTAAAAAACCAAAACCACCCTTACATTTTTATCTTCCATTTGAAGATTTCTGTACAAATTTAGGATTACTAATCAAAAGAAAAAACTCAACTATTTCAAATTTTTGGTTAGAAGTGTTTGAGTAGTTTAAAAGATAGCTGTGCAAGTACATTCTTGATTGGTTTCTTTGATTTTTTAATGAACAGACTTACTTGCACCCCATGGTTCCTGTAGGTAATTTCATTCATAAAATTCTGTGACTGTGACAGTGTTTTAAACTTCCATTTCCATTGTTTGTATTCCCACTATTTTACAAAACTAAGTGTTATTTCACTTGTAACCTGGAGGGAAAAGCTTTCTGAATTTCAGTTTAACTGTGAGAACTGACACTTTAGATTGCTTAAACCAACAGAGCTTTTATGATTAGACAAAAGATTAATTTGTCTAAAGGATTTAAAGTATGGGATACTATGAAATATGGATTTGCTGAATACAGCATTGACTGTAACTTCAGACAATATGTTCCAGTGAACTTTACATAACCCCTTGATACCAACAAAGGAATTAGTTGTAAAATTTCCCAATCGGTTTTGTATTTTCATATCCAGCCAGCGATAACACCAACAAAAGTGAGGTAGTAAGAAATCTCTTTCTAAAAATTAAACCCTGGGATCAGGCTGAACACTCCTAGGAGAATATGTTTCAATGCTATAATGACTAATAGAGCCTCTTAAGTGACAGAATATTCACCAGGAAGTTTTCATTAAATGAAATATTGACTCAGCCCTTCACCAGGAGAAACCCAGCTGGAAAAATGAGTGTTGAGATCCCCACAGCTCTAAGAGACAAAACTTCCATCATTGATCAACTTTGATATGTCGCTGTTTTGGTGTATCACAAATCAGCATCAGCTTTGGTAATTTCTCTCTGTGTGTTCAGGAACTGTTAATCTAAAGCCATAATTTTATTCCAAATGTACTTCAGAGGGTCTTAGCCTTCATTAATGGGCAGTAGAAAAGGAAAAGGGAAAGTTTTCAAGTTGCCAAAACTGATTTTCTGTTCTGTTATTTGGAATATTATAGCACAGTCATAGAAAATTTCTCTGCTTTTAACCTTTGTGTATGTTGTCTGAGCTAAGTAGTTGTCCTTTACCTTCACAGGGAATAGTCAGGGACTTCGAAAATTTTGAAAACAATAATATCTTTTTCAATAATAAGGGGATTTACAGCCTACAATTAGTATTCTTTCAAGAGTTCATGTTACTTAAAACTGAGTTAATGAAAATATTGAGAGTTCATATAATTTTGCAGTCGCAAACTTTCAAGAAATTTGGTTTTCTTTGGTACAAGAAAATATGTGAAAGCAGCTTACATGTCTCAATAATATAAATGAAACCACATTGATGATACTATTTTTTTTTTTTTGGTTAGATAAGTTTCTCGTACATATTTTTTCTTATATCGGTGGCCACAGCTGTCCTTTTTATAGCAAGGAAATTTCATCTTTACTCTCATTCCTTTCAGTGACCCAAATTCAGTATTTCAAAAGTAGATTTTTTTTTTTTCCTATCAGGCATACCAAATAACATGTCAGTATATGTGGTATATGCAAATGATAAAGGGAGTAGAATTGGCAAGGTTTAGTATTTTGTGCATTTTTAAAATTTAAATTTTTTGATATGTCAGCAAAATCAGTACTGTATCTAAATCCTGTGACTTAGTTTGCTGTGTTGCCTATTAATCGAATGAATTACAGATGCCTATGCACGAGTGTGTTATATTTTCCCGTTAAGGTTTGTATAGGTAAAATTCTAGCTCTGGTAATTTGAGACTGTTGCCATTGACTTTCTTGGTGTCAGTATTTCAGCAGTGCTCCTTATACCAATGAAGTATTAAGAAGACTTGCTGTGTTCTGTGTTTTATTCTTTATATTATTTTTTAGTTTATGTATAAATTCTTGTTAATACATTAACATGTGAAATAAAGACAAATACATGCAAACATTTAGAGAACTATCTTCATATTCTGTATTGTTACCATGATTATATCAATAAAAGGAGTTTTTCAAAAAGCTAATTATGATTTTTTTCTCCTAAGATCTTCCATGTTGGAGGTCCTTCCTAATTTACAGTTACTTGATGGTGAAATCTTAACTCATCATAATTTACCCGCAACTGAAAAAATCAAAGCATCAGAATTAGGAACTTTTCTGGAACTTTGTCAAGCTCAAATTGAAGAAAATATTCAACTGAAAAAAAAGGCTGCTGAATTGGAGTACGTATTTATGTGAACGTAAATTGCATTCAGAAATATTTTTTATGAATTGTTACTGAAGTTCTTGTTAACATCTGAATTTTACTTAGGTTTTTTTTTAGAAATGTATTAAGATAAGAAAGATTAGTATCACTGACTTCAGAGCAAAGTCTATTTTAAACAGATATTAAGTTATGAGGGCCTTGAGTTTTGTTTCTTTAAGTTTGAGAAAACAAGTGGTTCAAAACCTGCAGCTAGTAATATTTGCATTAATCCATCCATACAACACAGTATAGTGCTATGCAGGAATTGTAGCTTAAATCCTGAAAGTTATATATTCATGTTAACATGATTTCCAACTTTAACTTAATCAAATTTAATTTGGCTGTTGGTACAATATGCTCTTTTTTTATTTCTGCATTTGTTTTCCATGTATATATTATTCACATTCTAAATAATTGCGAAAGAGTTGACCTCTTTTAAGGTAGTGAATTAGATGGATCTGTTTACAGGTCTTTAATTTTGTCATACTTGTTACTTTTATCACTGTTACCATGGTTGTCCAGTAACTTCAGCTTAGACCATGCAAGTGGTAATTTATCACTTACACATGCTATGTTTTAACTGTTTTGTAATATCTAAATATCTTAAACTTCTCATTTCTGCACTTGGTAATATTGCATGGTTTTTTCTTTCATAGTTCCTTTTCATTTCCTAGCAGATTCAAAAAAATCCTTACAGTCCTTTGAATATCCAAGTTCTGTTTTAATTTTTTGGAAAAGTAGTTTTCTTGATTCTGCCAGGTACTGAACATTATCCCAGAGCAGGTGAACCATGTGCTGTTTAACACTGTTTTAGTTTGAACTTTGCTTTGCATACTGTCTTAGTTCAGGAAAAGTACACACATTTTTTTGCAGAATCTGACTATTTTGTATTTGCATGTAAGTCTGTATATCCATGATATCTTGTTACTAGCTAACAGTTTATTACATTGTTGCATTATTGCAGCTTTTACTGAGCAGCAATAAATCTTCATAGCTCAGAATCAGATTAACTTGAAAATAGTTTTATATTAATAATTAGATTGAAAATTAGTTGGGAGAAATTATATAGTGCATTTTTCTGTGACAGATGTAATGTGTAAGTGGCTCCTAAAAGTCATTTGTTTCTTCATTAAACCATCAAGATATGTCTTCTCCACTTCTGTGATTTTTGGCTTCTGGTTTGCAGGTGGGAATCTGACATTTCCTAATCTATTTACCAGCCTGAAATGGTGTTCTCTGCTTCCTTTTTCATAAGAGAAAATAAAGCTCTCCTTTTGTATGATTGAGAAAATTTTTCCACGTCGGATGTTTAGACGTTTCATCACTATCCCTTTGCAGAAAAAAAGCCAGTTTATAATTAGGATATGACTTGTGAGCAAACTGTCTAGAATCTAAGGACCTAGCTTTCATATACATTTCTGCAGGATGGTAAAAAATGAGAGGGAAAGATTTTATTCCTAAATTTATATTTTTTTTTTATTTTAGATGAATGGACATAAGAAAGATAAACAAGAAACTTGTTGTGTTGTCAGATTCTGACCATCCATTACTTATGATTAGTATGTGGCTCATGCTACTTTCTGGAAGCTGACGTGTACTTCTAATGTCTTTTATGAAAGACTGGGAGCCAGAGAGGTAGTGCACACTTACTGTGCTTGCAGACCACAAGTATTGAAAGGCACTTGTTGAGGGGAGGACTACCAGTCAGACACAGGCAACATGGGAGGACAGATCACTGGGAATTTTGTATATTCAACAAGGACAAGTGCCAAGTTCTTTACTTAGGAAGGAGGTAAAGAAACGAGGCCTTCTACCCACTCCCAGGCTACTTGCTGAGTGGAAGAGAGAAGGCCTTGACTCTGTCCAAGCACTGTTCAGCAAAACATTAGTGTTTCATCAATACAGTTTCAGTCGCAAATCTAAACCACAGCATTATATGGGCGACTGTAATAGGATTTAATTCATTCCAGCCAGAGATAGTACAACTGAACATAAGGAAAATCCTTTTCAGGGTGGGACAGTGATGAATCACAATAGGCTGCCCAGAGTGGTTGTGCAGTCTTGTTCTTGGAGATTTCCAAGACCTCACTGGATGAAAACCTGAGCAGTAGAATCTGATTTGAGAGCTAACCCAGCTTTGAAGCAGAAGATTGAACCAGAGACCTCTTGAGGTTCCTTCAATTGAGAATTCTTCCATGATTCTGTAAATTTTGAAAGAGAAATATTTGAAAGAGCCTGCAGAGGTTTGTGAAGGACAGTAGTGGAAAGAGGTGATTGTGTAAACATTCCTTCTTTCCTGAATGTATGGTTTGGGTGGAGGGAGGGCAGGGAGCACAGAGGAGGGAGGGTTGTGGATGTTTTAAGTGTTTGAGGATTCATTCATGGTCTTTTAAATTGGTAACTGTTACATGATTGAAGCATCTTGTATCAAATTTGGTCTTAAAATTAATTTCTTGTGTGTTAAAGCCATCTATCTTTTGTTTTGACTGAAGTAAAATCTATGGATGACTTGAAAACCATTGCAAACTGCAGTTCATAAAAGGAACTGTAAACAACTTGTTTGTATATAAGCGTTAGCAGCATAGCTATTATACGTACATATTGCAATACTTTGACTGAATTAATGTGACATTGCTAAACAGCAGGCCAGAAATGGAGCAAACTTCTATCTGTTTCGCATCTTGCTAAGTTATGAGCCCCTGTAGGTGTGACCTCAAGTATGTAAGCTGCCAAAAGTAATCACTGCTTGCTTCCCTAATCTGTTTCATACACCAGTGCTGTACAGTTAAATTCTCTGTGCTGTTTCTTCCCAAAACTTCTCTGTTGCTGCCATGGAACTGACTTTAAAATTTAATTTCTCTATTTTGCTAAATGTTTTCTGTCACATAATCTCTAGATGACTTGTAATAAGTAATCATGTAAAAAAATAATATTATACCTGTGCTGCAGCCATTTGTTTTCAGCCATCATATGTGCCGTTGTCTGGCTAGTGGAACTTGAACTTCATAAATACTGTGTGTCTATTATGGTGAAAATGATAGGAATTTCATAAATGCTGTTGCAAAGAGAGAATGTGTCAAGAGCGACCTGTTCCATGTTTGTAAGGGACTTTGGTAAACTGCAGTTGAACATCAGTAATGATGCTTGTAGAAGTTTCCCTGAGGACATTAGATTTGACCACACGCTATTGCAAACAAAAGCTCACATAAATTAAGTTGCACTATTTGAATATTTCATGTATTATGATTATGAAAGTCACAGTAGGGAAAAACGTGATGTTAAGCAAGGTTTTAACTAGCACACACTGGCATATGAAGGGGTAGAATATTAATTATGATCTAACTGCAAGGGCCAGGAGAAAACTGCCATTTTTGATCAGAACTGGCTTGTTTTTTCCAAGCCTGTCCCTTCTGCCTCTGAGAGATTTGTTCTGCTGACTTCTCAGGATTTACTGTCTCATTCTGACAAAATTATATTCTTTGAATAACCAGACAGCCATTGCAGGTGGGATTGCAGTAGAAAATTCTGTACAAAATGTGTTAGCTCTACAACCAAGCCTCTGCTGCCACTTTACATTCCTAAGTAGCAGCATTTTTGCTGATTTAGACTCATCTGGAAGGCCTTTAAGCATGAATAAATTGTCCTTTTCTATATCTGTTAAGTCAGCCTGTGCATGGATCCTTATGCTTCCTAGGTGCTGCCAGTGGAGTTTATTCCTCCCCACTTCTACTCCTCTATTACCAAACACTGCGTGGGAATTGAGCAGGTTTTGGTCTAAATTAATCAGGACAGTGATGGATACTCTTTGTGAATTAATATGAGGACTGAAGTTGTAAAAGTCCTCAATAAATGCCTAACTTACATTTCCAAATAAATTAAAATCTGATTATAATGCTTTTATCTTTCCTCGAAGTCTCTGGAAAATGCTAGCACAAATAGAGAGGCATCCAGTAAAAAAAAAAAAAAAAAAAAANAGCTACAGATAGCTTTTTGTTCTTAATAATTTTTTTTTTGTTGTTAAAACACTGTCTTTAATATGAGGGCTGCTAGTTTAGCACATTTGTACAGTACTGCAAGACTCATCCCTTGCTCTTCTGGCTTATTACCACTTTCTCCCACTGCAAAAGCAGGGATTATGCTTTGTGGTTATGCTAAAATTTGCATATGGCATAAATCACTTTCGTTTGTTATGATCAAAAAAAAGCCATGGGTAGCCTGGCAGCGACTGAACATGAAGGAATGTGCTGGTCAAAGCTGAAAGCCATAAAAACTTTGCTGTTGCAAGGCCACCATACTTACCTATATTTCACTGCATGCTAAGCGTCCAGACACTATGGATACTGGGGCTTCCATAGGATAATTCCATTTCTAGTTTTGTCTAGATGCCAATTTATGCTTAAAACCTTGGTCAGATCTTAACCAAGAAGCAATTCCAGGTTAAGTGTAGGTTAAGTGTGACGCTGGAAAAGATCTGAAAGGCAGGCAATGAATTTACATAACTGAAAAGGAAATATTGTGGTATCAAAATACTTTCTTATTTCTTATTTTGTCTTCTATCTCTCCTTCTATGGTTTTTTTTACCATTAAAGAAGTAAACCACTCCTGCATATTTTCCATTACAGTAACTTCCTTTCTGTGATATGAATAAGCAATCTTCATGAGCATGTCTCTGGTATCAAGAGTGCAGTGCTATAGAGACTGAGAAAGTTGCAGTGTGGTGATAGGATGCCTGATATCCCTGTTCACTGAAGGGAAACACCAAGCTGACTGCCACGGAGTTAGAACTTGGGCCCCATCGTGACCTTTGTCATCTGTGCACTGGAGCTTTACCTTTGCAGGAGAACCTCAGACGCACTATGCCACTTTATTGCACATAAGTCTCTGAGGTATCACTTCAGCTTCCTTTGTAGTTTCTTTAAACTTAAACTAATATGACTGGCTAAACCAAAAAGCTACTGATACAGAGGGCAGCCTAAAAATCCTGTAAAATCAAAGTATAGTTGTGGATTGCCAGGGAAGTTACGGGAGAGGGTGCATGCCCACAGTGACAAACTGCCCAAAAAACAGCCCCTTAACACACGATCCCTGGTGACACAAAGTTATTCCCTGCCTGAATTTTCCCTTCTTCAGTGTCTCCCCTTCCATTTCTGCTTGACATATTCATAGCCACTGGAAGGATGAAACAGTTGCTTGAGATACCCCTGCATCTGTCAAAGGAGAGAATACACTGTTATGGTGGTTTTTCTTTCATGCTGTTTTTTTTTTTTTTGGACAATGAACAAGGATACTCAGGATGTGGTTTTTATAGGAATTTTTTTTTGCTCAATATATAAAACGTTCTGGGGTTTTCTGCAATATTTTAATTTTCATAAACAAACTAAGAAAATAAAGCAAAGAAAAGGAAAAAAACCAGGTGGGAATGGATCTTTTCAAATTTTTCCTTTTTTTCTTTGTCTTCTTGCCATATTATTTTATGTAGAAATTTGGTAATAATCTTGTACCAGACTTATATATTTTAAATACTTGAACTAATTTAATTTATTTAAGTAAAGAATTTAATGCTTTAAGTATTTTCTGTTAAAGAAATGGTTATTCTTACTATCTAGTATGTTAGATCCTTAAACAAATATATAGATTGGTTTAAATATTTTTAGGAATTGTGGTATGTGTAGAATTAACAGGAGTAGGAGTAATGTTTTGTAGTGGACAATCAAACGTACAAAGCTATTGCACAGTGATTCATGTGATTAAACTGTGTGAATCAATTTACCCATTCAGATTTTGTCCAATAGCACTGAAGTTGCACTAGCAGAGGAAAAGTCGGAATCCTTTTTACTCTTATAGAGTCTGATTGATTATGTTCTTAAAAATCTAAAGTGTTCTGAGTTGAACTTCACTGAGGTTATAGTTATAGTGGTAAAGACTCCCCAATAAAACCTTATAAAAATTTCACCTTTCCAGAACAATGATCAGGAGGGAAATTTCCATTATTCTAACTCCTTTTAGGACCTAATTTTTCCAGACTAACAAGATAATTGATCTTATTTCTACTTTTTCTCTTGGGTTGCTGACCTAGAATTAACTTTGTATTCCTCTGAAATTAGCACCAGATTACAGGTCTCTGCATCTGTCTATACTGTTAAAGGAAAATGTTTTCATGATTCTCGAAGGACCTGTTACCTAATAAAATGAACAAACACCATCCAAAGTACAGACAACTGTCTGAATCTGTAACAGTTCATATTTACTCGCTCTTATCCTCATCATTTAGACAGTGTAACACAAAGAACTACTGAGAGCCAGACTTCATAATTACTGTTGCTTCATCTAGCACTTTCCCTTATATTGATAAAAAGATCTGTACTTAAAAGTTTATGTTTTCCTGAATTTTCTTTAGACATTGTAGTTTATTGGCTTGAATATAAGTTTGGGTTTTGTTGTTTTAGTTCTTATCTAAATTTTAAAATTACTGATATTTTTATATGAGTTTTCATAGTTGCCAGGTAAGATTGGATTGTTAAAGGAAAATTGCCTCAAACCATCTAAAAATTTGGGCTTCACATGCCACTAACCACACAGAAAGTTAATAGCGAAATGCATGTTCTAATGGCTATTTAAAAAAGACTGAAAACTTTCTCTTTTAGAAAAACTCAGTGTAAAATAAGAAATATGTGTGATTATATTTTAAATATGTCCAAAAAAAGACAAAATCTATTAAGATTTATAATTATTGAAACTGGATTTCCAATCGGAGTAATGGCTATTTGCTGCAAGACTATGGAAAAATGTAAGAATAATTGGAAATGCAAGCTGTTTTAGAAAATTATAGAGGGAATTCTTTTTTAAAGCATTCTAACAGACATGTAAATTTCTTTTTTCTTTTTTTTTTTTCAGAATTTCCTCTTCTATTGATTCTGCACTGGGACAATGCTGGTATTTCAATCAATTGATGAAACTTAGTATTAAACATCGATATGTACATGAGCATGGTGAACTAAATGTTACTGACAGAGATGGATCAGAAGCACTTCAAAATCATTTAAAGCAAACGTCTACTGGCTGCCTACAGGAAAATAACCTCTTTATCATGGGTGTGACAGAAAATAAACATGTCTTGTTGGGTCCTTCCAAAAGATGGATTACTACTGGTGATATTGAGGCTGCATTCATTAACTCCTCCATACCTGTGCACCAGAAGGAAAATAGAGGAGATCAGAGAATGGGGCAGAAGAGCACTGAATCTTGTATTAATTATAGTGGGGAGAGCAAAGGCAACAATAACATGTCAGGCCAACTAACATTGCAACAGTCAGTGATAGTAGCAAGTGATATGGGAAGAAAACTCCAGCACTTTGTGAATGATACAGAAAGGTAAGACAAATGTCAGGTTGCTGTCAAATCGATTATACAGATAGACAGTGGGGACTTTTTGTTTAAAACAGAGGCACAGAACTTGTATGATAATATTTTCGTGCTTATTAGACAATAAAGAGTTATATTCAAGTGTTGCACACTAGGCGTCCATATTAACAATTAACAATCCTTTGTGGTATTCTTCCACTCGGTATATTAGGATATAGATACTTACATGCTTCAGAAAATGGTCAGACACCAATTCAATAACACATAAAGAGTTAGGAATGCAAATGTTTTGCAGAAACTTTGGAGATGACTAACTAGAAACTAGTGTAAGGTTTTTTGCCAAAATTATTCATTAGAATCAAGATTAATCTGTGTAAACTTTACAGTCGGTACCATTTAGAAGATGAGGAAAAGTTGCTTAAATTTACCATCCTAATCCCTTGATTTAGGCCAGTCTTCTGCTGCTGTGATGACTGAAAAGCTAATGGCCTGCCCTGCTGTTGCTAGTCCTCTAACATGCCTTAACCTGCTTCTTAAAAGTAGAGGCAGGGGTGAGAGGCCAGTTCAACTTGTTATGTGTCCCCAGATTTTCTTGTGCATGAAACAGACTGGTTTATTGCCTCTTTGTAATGTATTTGCTGCTGATGGTTCTGGATGTACAGACAATGGAAACAGAAGCTGATTATTTTTGCAGTAAATCCTCAAGAATTGAGTTAAAATTTCATAAAAATTCAGTTTCAAAAACAGATGTCTTGAGAAAAGTATGAAAAGCAAGCATGGCGCATGTATTTCTTTGAGCTGTTTAGGCTTGTGGTAAATAGGAAACTTCTTAGTAGATACTTAAGGCACTAATAATTTTTCATAAAATTTGTGATTAAGGAAGACCATACTGTTCATGATCACCTCTCAGCAAGCTGAAAGCAAGAGTATATTAGTCTGTTGCATGAGATGAATACTTCAAAAAAATTTTTTAAATAGTTCATTTAGTTTTTTGTTAATGTTTTCAATGAATTCTGTAAGTTGTTTTTGGAGTTCTCTTCAAAACAGAACGTAAAACATTTTTTGTATTTGCCTTGATCTCTGAAGTGTGATTTTTTTTTTTTTCTGATTAGTAGTCCTCAACTTAAATTGATGCACTACACAAGGAAAGGAATTATGTAAAGATTGGAAATTTAGATGTCTTTTCTTTTATACAGTATCCAATTGATAGTATTTTTAACTGAGAAGTATTTTGTGGAGAAAAGAATTCCAAGATAATAAAGATAGTAAAGTCGTAATGCAGAGCTGACGTTATAATTTTTCTCCATCAGTATGAATTAGTTGAACATATATTTAGAAATCTGAATCGCTGAACAGATCTAAATAGTCTGTACTTAGTGCTTGTTAAAAAATGAGCATATTAGAAAGTGTACACAAATAACCAATGGTCACCAGTCTTAAAGGATAAATGCAGGTAAAAGATGAAATTGCGTTTTCTGTGTTTTTCCTGTCTGCTCCATTGAAAATAACTGTGTCATGCAGTTTTCAGTATTTATCTGTCTTTAGTGCTTGGTGTTTGTTTTTTGGGGTTTTTGGTGGTTTTTTGTTTGGCTGGTTTTTGTTTGTTTGTCTTGGTTTTTGGTTTTATGTTTGTTTGGGTTGGTTTTGGTTGGTTGGTTGGTTTGGGTTGGGTTTTGGGTTTGGTTTTTTTTTTTGCTTTCTTTTTTGTTTGGTTGGGGTTTTTTTGTATTGTCAGTGGAAATAAGTAGACCCCTCCAGTAGTTTATTCAGTCATTGTTACACCACTTATGGTCCTAATCCTTCCTTTGAGGATTCTTCCTCTACTGATTATTCATGAAATAGAGCCCAGTGGAGATTAGTCCTTAGATAATTGGATTCAGAAGTTATATGATGTGAATATCATCCAGTGTTTCTGAACATATATGTTTCATCTGGATTGTAATTTCTTGTTTAGAGGCACAATTTTCATTTGTCTCAAAACACAGTGCTATGTTTTATGGTTGAAGTTTGGCAGATATGATAATCCAGTTGTATTGGTGAGGCTATGTGAGTCATAAATGCATTTATTTTTCCATGAGACTACATGTGGCAGCATCCTCGATCCAGTCCTTTTGGCGGCAGTACCATGCTCAAAGGAAAAATGACTGCAATAAAACAGAGAATCATCAGTTTGTAGAAGCTTTGAGACAGAAACATGAAGCTGCCACAGTAATCCAGGTTGGTTTATGGTATTTACTTATTTTGTAAGTTTAATAACAAAAAAACTTTCTAGTTTTGTGTAATTGTCATCTATTTTTGCTTATTATCTTATTAAGTTTCATAATTAAACGTTTTTGTTTTATTTAATTAGCATAAGCTTGGTGTTGCTAAAACAGATACTTCTTTACAAAAAGCTTTATAGAAACATAAAAAATATTTTCCTTTTTTTCACCAAGTATTTCCCTGATTTATTTTACTTGATTTAATTCTAATTTTATGCTTAAGAGATACTGTGCCTGTGTTCTTGCTGGGACCTGTCTATGCTATGAAACTGGTGAATGCTGTGTAACTCCTATGTTGTGTCTAATATCTATGTGACTAAATAATCTTCCTCTTCCTCGTCTCTTCTATCCTACATATCCATTTCTTTCCTTCTCTTCCCATCTCCAAAACCCAGGATTGCTTTATCCATATTGTCCTTGGGAACCAACCATGGCCTAGGCTGTCCTATGGTAGATACTGAGCTAATAACAGTTAAACAAAATGGATTACTAAGGGCAAGAGTCGAAGTCCATACCTTTACTCTGTTTAGTTTGGTAATCAGTATTTGCCTGCCAAGTTGACAAAGTTCATGGGGTTATTTTCTACATTTTGAAGCAAGTCAACTCTGTCATTTTCATATTTCAAGTTAACTTAGAAACATTCCATAGAGTAAGTCTTATATAAAAATTTCAAAAATGACAAAGTGATTTATGAGCAAAAGTTTGTTATTAGAGTATAATATGTAGCTAGCTAGCATATTAACAATTGATTTCCATAAACTTATTTAATCAATTTTTTAATTTACTTATGTATTTGACCTCTACTGTATATTAAAGTGATGCGTTTAACAAATCTGTATAGTGATTAATATGAGCTTCCTTTCATTTGTTTCAAACATGACAATTCCCAAAGTGAGTATGAAAATAAAAGTAGTTTATTATTTATCCTCTGTGCGTATTACAGATTTTTAGATCTCTCATACATCCATCCTTACATCCACTTTTTGTAAATAAAATTTTATTCTATTTAGTCTCTTTTCACATTTCTCTGTAATTCTCTAACTTTTTACCCTCTTTGAACTTTTGCCGCAATCTGTTATAATATTTTTAAAGAAGCAACAAGAATTGAATTCCATAGGCAGATATAGAATGAAGTTGTACAGTAAGAAATTTTTTATTTTGTTTCTTAAAAACTACTACATGTAATTTTTCTTTTTGATATGACTGAGCACTGACCTGGTGCTTTCAGAGATCTCAGTTAGCAGCTGTCTCACAATTTAACCTTCTGCATATATTGTTAGGATTGCTTTTCTCCTTTGAATCTTTAAAACCGATTGTCTTCATTGAATGAAATATATTTTTCATTTGATCACTCAGTAATGTCAGGATGTTTTATCTGGATGCTTATGAAGGTCTGTAGAAAAATAACAGCAATGAAATTATAAGAAAGCAGCTCTAAAAAATTTAATAATTTTATAATAATCAGGAAATATTCATGTAAAAGAGTAGTGTTTTCAATAATTTATGTGATTAGACAAAATTTTTCTAAAAATTAATAATCTAAATGTTAGGCCAGAATATGAGGTTTACCCTTCCTGTTTTAGTGCCTTCATTGCAGAGCCATTAAAGGTGTACAACTCCCCTTCTTTTATGACAGTGAGAATATTTTGCATGGTGTTTTAGACACTTGGGGCATCTTGAATTCTAATGATTTCAAATACTGATCTGGGGGGAAGTTACTGTTCTTGTATGCAGTTTTCTTAATTCCCTCTATCTCATTTTGATCTCTTAAGTGTTTCTGCTGGACATGATTCTATTCTTGGCATGTGTTCCTAGCACCCTTCCTAGTTTTCTAGCACTTTAATTCCTAATGTGTTCCTTTTTCTTAGAGATGATTATGCTTACTGGTAATATATATTTTTTAAGTAAAGATCTTAGTCAGTTAAGAAAGAGTAACTGACCTAGGTCAATTACATGAGATGTCTCCAAGAATTGCTACTTGTAAACCGTAAGATATTTAGCACATCTGTATTTTTATTCTCAGTAATTTGAAAGCTGGCACTCAGGTTTTTCTTATGTAGCTTTTTCTTTCAGTTTATAATAGTCCCTGAAGGAATTGTCAAATAATTAATTAGTTGACCCAGGTTTGTAGTTGAGGGAGTTGCAGGATTCCTTTCTGCTTGCTTGTGGAGAGCCTCTTGAGTAATCTAAGCTTTAGACATATGCTGGCATTTAATTTGTCTTGTAGTTTTAAATGTCACATAAAGTTCAAAAAACAGATCATTGAGCTGTTAAACAAAGGCCCAAGATGTTTTATCTTCCTAATGGGGTAACATAGAGAATCTGGCTTTGGGTTTAATCTATGGCTATGTATAACATGCTTTAAATTTTTTGTTTAGGCATTTTGGAAGGGTTTTCTTTTGCGAAAGAAACTGTCCAGTGCTCTTGCAGATGTTAAAAGTGGTGAAGTGGAAGATGAATATGGAGAAATAAATGTGGATGCTTTCACATTTTCTGAAGTAAGCACAGTAATTAGCATAAAGCCTTCACTATTCTTAAGCAGTCATGTAGGTGTTGGAAATAAAAAAAATGGAAAGCACTACCAAGGCTAGAATTAACATGCTAGATGTCCAAAGATAAAGAAGCATTTCTTATTTATAGCTGTTTTAAATGTATTTGTCTTGGATTAACTTCTTCCTGCTCTTTGTGATGCTCTGGTACTTACTGTGCTATTAATGTCACACCCACTGTAGAGCAGCATATTTTTTTACAGCTGAAGGAGCTAAAGGGCAATCAAATGAGAATAAGGAAACAGTTCCTTTTGTTCCAAAATGTTTATATTTTTAGTATTTTAGTAAAAAATATAATTTCAGTAATATTTTAATGTGTACTTTGTTCATTTTCATGATAGAATGAAATCAGTTTAGAAAATACTGCAACTCTGGATGTCAGCTATATTCCAGTAAAAAGAACATATCCCCAAAGCCAAAGGTGAAGCAGGCTCATTATCTTATTTGTAGTGTGCTAAAAATATCAGAGGTTTAAATACCATAGTAAATTATGAAGAGAAGTATGGTTAAATCACTAAAAAAACCCCTAAACCCCACACTTAGCAGCTCTGTGATGCCCAATAACCAGAAATTATTGCCAATTATTTTTACAAGTTGTATAGGGTTAGAAATGCTCTTTCAGTTTCAAAAGGATTGAAATTAGATGAGAAGCTTCCATTCTGAGAATAAAAGTGGACTCCAGAGAAATTTGATTACTAACATGACATTCAAAACTGAATTTAGCTATACTTAGGTAAAAAATAAAAAATAGCTATGGAATCAATATTGCCATTCAGTAAAGAAGGAAAAGAACCTTTAAATAATTTTTTTCTTTATAGTCTCAAAAGACGATCTATATGGGAAGTTCTAGACCCAGTATGCATATTAAATAGTAAGACAGCTGCTGCTGAGTAACCTATGTACTTGTCTGGAGAACTGCTTTCTCTAATTGTTCACGTTCATTAGCTGCCTTTTTTTTTTTTTTTTTTAATACTTTCAGGTAAAGCAAAGAAAACTAACAGCAATGTGGCCTTTGAGACTTACCAGGATATAACTAAGATTTTTTTCATGAACCCTTGTCTCTGAATGTGCTTGTTCAGCTGCTGTGTCTTTGCAAGAGCCATTTATCAATATTCCACTGTAATGTTGCAAAGGAGATTGATGCAATAGCCCTGCTACTGGCAGGATTAGGTCCCATTTATAATTAGATATTTGTATGGATTGTGGAGTTATGAAACCAAATATGCTGTTGACTGGTGCAGTGCAGTTTACAGTTGATCAGTCTTTGGTCGTCTGATACCAGGCTTCTTTTGCCAACTCCTACCCATAGAAAATAGCTGGGCTTTCTATGAAATTATTACCTATGGGTTGATGACTTTGGCTATTTTTTTTTTCTTCTCCTTTTTAGCAACAATTTTAAGATACATTTTCAGAAATACTGCGTTATTTAAGACTGTGCAAAAGGTTTGAGGCAGAAGTTCCAAGAATCATTTGGTAGACAGGAAAAGTGTGTGTGTAAACATAGAGATCTGGCTTAAATTTTAAGATTTTTTTCGTTTTAATTTGAAATACATATACCAAACAGTTTCATTAGTTGATGGTCTCTGATCCCTGGCTTTTTTCTAAAATAATAAAAAGCAGAATGTTGAAGGTTTTATTTCTTCACACAGGAAGGAAGTATCTGTTCGTATATTAAGGAAGGAAAATATGCTGTTTTGAATTACTCAGCCAGTAGACCAGAGTTTTACACACAGTAATTCAGTTGAGCCATTCTTGTTTCTCTCTCTCTGGCCAAAATAACCCTGTCATGTTTGGTTTTGGGGTTTTTTAATTGCTTAATTGAAAACTACATAGGCAATTTTGTTCCATCTTTCTGTCAACAAGACAATTGCATTCGGGCAGGTGTTCCTGAGGCCAGGGAGAAAAGGAAGGGATAGAGAAGGCGGGAGAAAGAAGCCCAGCTGATTTCAGAGAGCTTTGTACTGTATCACCCTCTGATGTTACTGCACATTTATTTATTTATTTATTTATTTTCCCTTAATTATTATTGAATTTATCAGAAATGAAATAAAACATGGAATTAGGGAAAAATTCTCAGGAAATGTTTAGGTTCAGATGATGACAGGTGAACCACGAGCTGACATTTTAATTTGCACAGCAGGCTCAAACTGTGGACTGATGTCAAATAAGTTACTCAAGCCCTTAGCTCCTTATGATGAAAAATGTAACAACATCTGTTTTCTACGGAGCAGTGTATATGATAAATTTACAGTGTATATGTCTGTAAAGGATATTTTTTTTTCAGTGAGTGAATCTTTCAATGTTTAACATTTATGACTAACTAGAATTATACCCTGCAATATTTGGTTTTTTGTTGTTTTTTTTTTTTTTTTTCAAGTGTATATGTTGTCTCTGTTGAAAAGTTGAGTTTGAGAAATGTGTGGTATAACTATACTGGGCATATACTCTGCTCTGTCTAGCCTAGACTCAGTGCTAGGTTGTCTGTATCCGTGTGTCTGTAGCTGTTTCGTTCTCTCCAGCTGGGTAATACCAAATCATGTGGACTTCCTACTTCTGGAGAAACGAGCAGCAGAAACTTGGAATAGTCTATATTTCCTATTCCTTCCTTTCTGGTGTCAGTGTTTTATAGCGAAGTGCTGAAGCAGAGCCAAATAATGACACATGGTGTCAGTGGCTATCTGTTGTGTCTCAAACAAGTGTGTAGGGAGGAGTATGTACTGCTGGGCTAAGAGATCCCATATGCTAGGGTTTGAAGGAAGAGAAAAATATTTGGATACCATTTTGTACTTCAGATTTCAGTGTTGTATATAGGCTGAGTGAAATGAGACAGAAGGGCAGAAAAACCTTTCCTTATTGGAAACTGATACAAATGTCTTAAATCTTGTCTAAAAGCTTTTTGAATAGTTCACTATTTTGTGTTGTGGTGGTTTAGTTTTTTCTTACACTGTTATGTAGGTTTCAGTCATTATGATTTTGTTCGGTGTTACCCAACATTCTACAAAAACTACTGTGCAAGCACCTATCTAAAGCATTTGTAAATATCACAGTGCAGTATGTTATTTGGCATCAGTCTTCACAAAACATGTTTAATATCTTAATTATAAACTCAGTATACCCAGTATTCCATGGAAGGTGAGGCTGTGAAACAGCATGAGGGAAACCCTAATTTTTGACAAAGATCTTCACTTTATTTATGCCCATTGAACAATAGTATATTTTTAGTACAAATCAAACACCATATCACATGAAAAATGAATTGCATGTGATTGGGCTAGAGGAATGGGCTTTATCTTTCTAACAATAGTGTGAATACTAGTCATTTCACCTGAACCACTGCTGATACCTTCTTGTATTCATATCAGCTCCCATACAGTGCCAAAGCCATTCAGAGGCAATTGATGGCAGTAGTGTTTTGTGTCTCTTTGATTGTGCAATGTCAAACAGGCTATCCCAGATGACATGAAAGATCTGGCCAACAGATGTTTCACAAAGTATGATGAGCTTGGTATTTACTGGTATCTGCACGTCTTTCATGTGGAGTTTGGAGAATTCCAGCCTACATGCTTCAGAAGGCTGATCTTAAAGCAACCTTTCATCAGCTGTCCATCCATGTAGCAAACGATCTACAAGGCAGAGCTCACTTTACCTCTGGTGGATGAAATCTGACAGCATATTTGTTTGACATATCTCTTACTTCTGTACCATCTAAATATCATTATTGTTGTTTTCTTGATGTAAGTATGATGTGAGCCAAATGCAAAATGTCTAAACTTGCCAGGGTATCAGAAAGCTGAATAAGTTAAATATGATAAGTTTTTAGGCAATTCTTTACCTTGAGCAATGGCTGCTGAATAAATTACTGTTTTCCTACACTGAATAAACATATGGACGCATCTTAGTCTCATCAAGAGAAATATCGATATTGATGATTATATGGCACACCAAGTACTCTATTTTAAAAACTTCCTTTTTAATTTTATTTAAATCACTTTAGTCACACTTTTTCAAAAAACAAGTCACTTTTTATTTGCAACCAAGTTAAAAAGAAATCCATCACTGCTTTGTTCATCAAAGGAGATAACGCTGTTACCCGGAGACAGACTGTTGTTCTTTTTCTGAGCTTGATTATGTAGATTTTTTTTAAATTCCAGTCTTTTTGACAGGTCTTGAAATTATTGTTCAGGAATTTCCTTTTTTTTTTTTTTTTTTTTTTTGCATATCCACACTCAGACACATAGCCATTCCTAATTTTTTCCTCGCTTTCCACAGCAGGTAGGTAGCAGTTTTATTTTTTTCTTTTCTAATGGGTGGGAAGAATAAGAACTAGCTCATGTGTTCTAACACTTAATAAGTAAACAGTAATTAGAAAAAGAATTTCCTCATGTCTCTCATCTTTAATTTTCTTATCACTTATCCGAACTAGACCCATATGATGTGTTTTGTTTTCTTTTCTGATAATCCTTCATAATGTGATTTGTCTCAGGCTGGGAGCTTATGATTGTGAGCTTGTGACAGTGATTGCTATTTTCTGGCTAGTGCCAGGAAATAGGTGTAGCCCATGGATTAGAAGGTCCCCATACAGCTTTTCAGTATTGTATGCTGCAAAGAATATGATCCTTTTTTCATCAAACTTCACGTTAAGTTACAGTGTTGTAGAAAAGCAGAAAAATGGCTGTTAAGAATTTCATTAAATCCATATCCTTATTCTAAAAAGTAGGAAAAAACTCTCTCCTAAGCAATCTCTTGGAGGATCAATCTTTTTTCCGTGAGTGTTTGTCAGTAATCTCTCTATATGTTCCTGTTACTTCAGTTGCTGTTTTAGTGGATTGCATGCAATTCATAGTCTGTGGCATCTGTAGATGCATAAAACTTCTAACTTTTTCAGCAGTGCTGCTTATCTCATTTTCTAGTTGTCTCAGATATTCTGGACTTCGAAGTATAAATGCAACCACAGCTACTAACGGCTGTCGCTAACAGTCCAGCTTCACAGCTCATGCCGGATGTGCTCTGGTTGCTTTCTGGCCTTCCACCATGAGATCTCAGTTCTTCCTACCGCCTGAAATGCTGTTAATTTTTAAACAAAACCTATCTTCAGCACTTGTCTCTATCCAGTTCCTGGTTAAATATCCAGACTGAAACAAATACTTCCCAAAGGAAAGCCTACTGGTGATGCATGGCACTACAGATATAATTTGGAAACTATATGTAGCAAATGGTTTAGTATTTTTCGTAATTACATTTAGCTGCTTTGACATACCAAAGGATAGCAATATTATTAATTATAATTCCTAGTCTTACATCTCTAAAGACTAAGTCAAGCATCAAAATTGAATAAGCAGGGCAAGCAATGGAAAAATATATGTAAGTGGAAAAAAAAAAGCTTTAGTTCTTTGAGGTTTCTACTCACTACTGTAGCTTCAAAGGAAAGTTGTTGTAAGCCAACAGCATCATTATAAATGGAAGCAATAATACAGTTGTAAGTTCTTCTCAATGAGTACATCTCCATCTGGAGTCTCTTGAAAGCTGAGCTAAGGATCTTTAATCATTGAATGTATCTTCCCTAAGTTCTTTAATTTTTGTGTAATGTTGAAACTGATGTTTTGGTATAGATGTAGTTTGTGTTTAAAGTGTGTTAAATGTCTAATATTTAGCATGTCTACATACATTGATTTCCATTAAAAAAGATTTTTTGGTAGTCTCTACTTACAAATTTCAGGAGCTAACCTATCTGATTTGTCTGTTCTCTGTGAGAAGAAGCCATTGATTCAGTGAATATTGTTATTGAGTTAAATTGCAGTTCTCATGGAGGAACGGAAGAGGAACGTGAGATATCAGCTTCTGTGATCCTCTACGCTTAAATCTCTTCATGTCTCATTGCCTGCAGATTGAAATCCTTTGGATTTAGAAGAAAGCAGATGTTATCTAATTGCAGCACAACCTAACTCCCCTGAACATATGCAAATCCAAGGGAACAGATAGGAGGGGGTTCAGTCCAAGGGGGTTGAACAAACTGCCTGATATCATTTTGAGGTTACTCTCTATCATCTTTGAAAGATCACAGCAACTGGGGAGGTTACTGGTGACTGGAAAATGGCTGACATCGCACTCATCTTCAGAAAATTGGAGAAGATCCAGGGAACTAGAAGCCATCAACATTATCTCACTTTCTGGGAATGCTTGGAGTACATACATTCAGAAGCTATTTCTAAACCTATGAAAGAAGGTGATTGTGAGAATCTAGCATGGGTTTATCAAGGACTCATCACCTTCATAGTTTTCTGTCACAAGGTGACTGGCACTATGAATAAGGAGAGTGTAGTGCATATTGCATGCCTTTATTTTAGCAAGGCTGTTGCTGGCTGTCTCCCAGAGTCTTATTCCCAAAATTTATTGAGATACGGGCTGGAAAAGTAGACAATAAAGTCATTGACAGATTGATTCACTACCAGGCTCAAATAGTTGCATTTTGTGGTGCAAAATTACACAATCATACGTGCTGGTGGACAGTAATTAATGGAGCCCACCGTGGATGGTGGGGGGACCAAAACAGTAAAAAATGTGTTAACTACCTGTATGATGGAACAGAATGCAATCTCAAGTGTGCAGATGACGCTGTATTGAGGGCAGTGATTGGCATGCTGGCAGACCGGCTGTTCTTTAGGGCAGCCTGCACAGGCTAGGTAGAGCCTCGTAATGTTCAACAGGAGCAAGTGCAAAGTCCAGTATATGGGCAATACTGTTGGCTAGGGTCTGACTTTCTAGGAAGCAGTCTCACAGAAAAGGATGTGCAGTCATAGTGGACTTTTCATGCAATGCTTTAGTTTCTAACAGTGTAAACAAAGAATGGTAAAACCCCTCAAACATCTCATATGCTATAATTCCCTCTTAATTTAGCTAAAAATTATTTAAGTTTATGTCTAGTTTGTCCTTGAATAGAGTGGGCTAAGGAATCCTAAATGCTAAATACTGTCCTACTACTCACTCTAGTATTTTTTTGGCATGAAAAATACTTTAAAACTTTTTTTTTTATATATATGGATATAGGAGTAGCTATTGAGGAGTAGACTGATCATTTCATAAACCAGGAAAACAACCCAAAGAATCAGCTTCTTTCCAAAGAGTATCATTATATGTCTCAAAAGATTTAAGGTGTTGAGAATACAGGTATGATTGAACAAATTTAAACTTGCAGATTCATTTGTGGATAATGTATTTCAAATAGAAGTGACAGTGCTAGAGACATATAAGGAGGACAGGATAAGTGAAGCTGAGAGATGATTTAGACATACCTCTTTAGAATTAAGGATTTTGTAGTGTAGAGGTTTGTTAACATAAATTCCAAAAAATCTATGTTAATAGCTTAGCCCTTCTTTCCTCTTTAGGTTCCAAATACTTTTTTCATTCTTGTTTCTGAAATAGGGAATTTTAAGCAAAAAGGAAAAGTTGTCTTGACATTAAATCTAATCTTTCATGTGACCTGAATGTTGAAACATGTTAAAGGTTAAATGAGTATAAACGGTTACTAGTCTATTTTTTATTACCTTTTGCTTATGCATGACTTCCCTTCTTTAGACAAAACTGCAAGCTGAAGCACAGCTTTCTTTTTTACTGTGTTTTAATACTCATTATCTAAGCTGGATAGAACATTTTGGGTTATGTTCCTTCAAAATTTTTTGAATGCACAGTATTTCAGGGGTAGGGTTGAGAGGTTCCTTGGCTGTTTGGGTTTTTTTAAGTTTTTAACCCATTGCCCCTTGAAAGTTTTGCTTCTTTGTTTCCGTGGAAGTAGAAAAACTTGGAAAAGGTTTATAGAGACATAGCAGCAACGATTTGTGTCATGTGCCAGAGTCAGAGAGGGGAAGACCTGAAGATTCTCATCATTTTAATGGGGAAAAAAACTATGTCTGGGGTCTTAGATTCATTTTGAGGGGTGGCTTGAAGGTTCCGGGAGCTTAATGTTCATTGAGATAGGTGGGGGGTTATATCTCAAAAGATTTTTCAAGCATACATTTCTGATTCGGACTTGAATCATGTCTAACCTCTGAAGTTGAGGTTACCATTTACCCATCTGTATTTTTTATTCCTGTATTCAAAGAAAAGACACAGAGCTTCCTTTGAATGCTCTCAGGCATAAGACAAAAATGAATTTTTAGAAAAGTTTAGGTCATATAGATCATGAATGACTGACATGAACTACAATAATTTTCAGACGTTTGGAGAGTTAATTATATATGTAGACATTCAACCTTTTATTCGAATGAAAACTTCTGTGGTCCATGAATTTTTCTTTGTTCATTTACTTTTCTGCAATAAACTCTTCTCATTTTACTTGCATTTGAGTAGAGAAAACACATTGGTACATGTATACATGTAAATGTAATACTTGTGTGTGTGTGTGTATATATATATATAGGCATTAGAATTTTAGAGAACAGCTAGTTTTCCAAGCTTATTAAAAGCTAGGAAAAATTACATTTGGAGAAGACATTCTACAATAAAATTTTCTTTAATGTTTTTGTTAACAGAATGGGTTTTTTCTAGTGATCATCAATATATCCTTCTTAGAAATGGACAACTCTCCTTGTCTTCTCATTTTCCTACAAGAATGTACTCTAATAATTAACCAGTTTTTTTAAGTCTTTAAAATCTCTTGAGGTCAATTAATCATTGCAGTGTTTCTCTGGAATGCATGTGATACTACTTTTTTTGGCCTGAAGTTTTGTTGGTTTTAGTAGTCATAAGAATGCAGCTGTACCCAGATTTCTTTTCTAATGCATATATATTGTCTTATATAAAGACAGGGTTGAAAAAGAAGCATTGCCAAAGGTTAAAATAACCTTTATTAGGGTTCTAACCTATTTATCTTCAGCACATAAAACATGTGAAAAATACAGGAAGACAAACTCAGAGAAAATGACTATTTTTCCTACTGCTTAAAGTTCAGATATGTATTTTTTGTAAAATGTGTATCCTCTAAGCAATCTGATTAAAAAGATTTTATAATTTTTAATAATATTGTTAAATGCATTTATAGATTTAAAATGGCAGAGTTTAGACTGCATTTTTGTAGTACTGTAAGTGGAATAATATTGCATCTAATAGAAGATTCATTTGAGGATGTTAGTATCTGACATTTTCTTAGCTTTGGAAGTTATTTATAAAGTCTGGATCTGAACTGATGTTCAACTTCCTAACATTGAACTAAGATTTACACATGAACTTGAGTTTCACAGAAAAACTAGTCCATAGAGTAATCTGATTCCTCAAAGGACTGGATGAAAGAAAAGGCTAAATACACAAATATATTCAGATCTTTAATTTCAAAGGAAGTTTTCAATCACAGTCTATCAACAATATACAAAAGAGCATAGAAAAGTGATCTGGTTCTTCTGTTTCAACTATAAGAGCTAAAAAATTGTGATTTCTTAAGAAAATTGTTGAAACCTATTTAGGATTTAAGAGATGAAATTCCCAGAAAATACTCAGGCCTTAGCAGAAATAAGTTTAGTTTAAAAAGAAATGAAATATGTTGTCCTGGACTAACATGATATTTAAATGAAATATCCTGCATAGTGAAATATGTTTGCCAGGAACCAAGAGAGAAAGTTACAGCTTTCTGCCAGATGAAAGACGGTTCAGTGGGCTGGCTGTGAGTATCCAGAGGGTTAGCCTTCAGCATAAGATCCTTCTGCCTCATCACGCCACCTCCCAGTCTAAGCATGTATTTAATCTACAGGATGTTTAACATCAGGAAAAGTAGTTCTTCATGTGGAATGTATTGCCCCAAAAAAATTTTTGTAAGCTTATTTAAAATAGCCATAGAATGATGTTGAAGGTTCTGCCTTTCATTTGTCTTTGCTTTTACCTTCTTTATTGTTTTCAGTGAACAAGATTTAACTATTCAAATATACTCACTAAAAACTAGAAATTAAGGACATTACCAGCCTGAAGAACTTTTTTCAGATTTGTATTCTATAGAGAACACAAATGAAAAGATTCATTCTGATTCATTTATTTGTTGAATTACATAATATTCATATTGAAAGCAAATTTGAATGTGGAGAGGGCAGATACTCTGAAAAAGGGTCATTTCTCCTAAGGATAACACTAATGGCCTACCTCACAGAGGGTAGCAGAAGTACAGAAAAACATGTTGGATAAAACCAGGCAGGTGAACTGGATGAAGGATGAATCTTTTTTCAAAGCAGAAGATTCCGCACACTATTTCTATGAAATTCTAATGTGGAACTACTGTTTCTAATAGAAGATTCTTTTTCCTTTTTCCTTGCTATTCTTCCTGTTAGGTAGTAAGGATCAGGAGCCAGTCATTACTCTTAATTCACGGCGTGTATCTTCTGCTTTTCTATATTGCTGGGTAATTTTTTTTTATCTTAAAATACCTTATAAATAAATGCTCTGTATAAATATCAATTTTCTTTTCCTGACTAAACCATCACTGTCCTGAAAACAGTGAATGAGTCAATGAGGAGATGAAAAAAGGAAGGAAAGAGGTATAAAAAGAGTTAGTTTTCCCTGACTTCCAAAGATACTTTCACTGTTTTCTTCAGTGGTGATTGTATGTCCACCGCACTTGGAAACCTCGGGTAGCTTCAGCTCCTGTGGTGTCCAGCATGATGTCCTTTTGAAGTTAATCCACACTGCTTCAGCAGTTATGAGTCATATACATGATTTTCATGCTTTCTAGGTTGGCATAGAGATGACATGGCAAACATGCTGACTAGATAGTTACATTTGTCATTAGAAATTAGACTACTGTTTTAGGGTGAGGAATATTTCCCTAGATTTTAGCGGAAGGTCCTTAAACCACCAGTTTCCAAGGTCTTAAAGAATGTACTAAAGGAAGGACTGTCTTCGTCAGGTCCAGTTTTTTTCATTCTTTCTGTGAGCAACTGCTACTGTATTCTTCTGCAAGCAGAGTGCTGATGTAGATGGCTATTTGCTCTGACCAGAACAGAGTTGTTAGATGTCAAACGCTGGCCTTTCTTTTCAGCCTGTATTCTTAATGCCTTTTTGCATCCTCTACTTCAAACCATAGTACAGTTTCAGGAATTGGTTTGGTTTCTATTATGCTCTTGTGATCCTCCTTGATCTCAGAGAGATGAAAGGCGATATGTGATGGCATTGTTCACAGTTTGGACAGTTACTTGTAGAACCGCTTCAAAGCTGAGTGTAAGTTTGACACTCTCCTGAGAACTATTTTTTGTTCATGGTGTAAATATGACTCAGAATAGCCCTAATTAAATGTATAGTCATGATATATTATAAAAGTTTATTTAACTCCAGAATGTAATCCAGAGCATTTAAAAAATGCCTTGGATTAGATTGTGTAAATAACGTTTGCACTAAAACTCGACTTTTTATCAGCTCATTCAGACCCAATTAAAGTTAGCAGAACCATTCTCACTAACTTTTCTCCTTGTAGGATTGAATTCTGTTTCTGAGATTACAGAAGTTCAATGCTTGATGTAAAACAGTCATTACATTTTGCAAAGGAAGCAAATGTAAATAGTAAATACTTGAAAAATGAAGGAGGAACAAAATGAAAAAGGCTATATATAATATGACATGAAAAAAAAAAACCCCTAAGCCTCCAGAGTTTCTTAATGAGCTGCAAAATCAAAGGAGGAACCTTGTAGTAGTAGTATCTCAAAGGATAAAAAATGCATTGTGAATCCGAATAAAAAGTTCTTGATCCTAGTGGATTGATGGAAATAGCTAATAATATGAAAATTTCTTTATTAATATTCAGAAAAAGAACCCTGATGTCAAATAGATTCAGACTTTGTTCTTCCTGAGGAATAGTATCATGGATAGTTGTATTGTGTTTAAAAATTTAAAATTTGTTTCAAATGGGTTAACAAAAGAATAGGTGCAACAAAAAAATAGAAAAGATGTATGTATGTTTTGTGTGTTTGTGAAACTTAAAGTAATTAATACAGACTTTTTGAAACAAATACTGGAAATAAAGTCTGCGGGATAGAAAAGCATAAAGGATATCTTCAGATGAACTAATATGTGTTAAATCAACTGTATGTGATTTACACAGATGTGTAAAGCCACATTGCACGCCTCAGTATTTAGGAAATTACTTAATTTGGCTTTAGAAATAAATACAAATATAGCACATCTTTAGCTGTTTGTGTAGACCATACAATCAAAACCTGTCATTTTATTTCCTTTGTAATTCATCTCAGATTGTTGTTTTTTTTAATCTTAGTGAACAATATCAGTACAAACATCTAGTTTTAAGCCTTAGGTATTGGTAAATATGTCATAAACTTTTCATTAGGACTTTTCATTTCACTTTTCATTAAACTTTTCATTTTTATAGGGAAGATGTGGACAGAAGTTTCTTGAGCTTAGTGTTGTAAAAATGTGCAGGGAAGACATAATGGAAGGGAGTGTTTGAAAATCAATTATGTGTTTATTTTTGTGGACAAAGCAAACATTAGTGTAGTATATTTTATGATATGCTGCACATTCAGAGAAGTAAAAGATGTACTTAATGGTAAATCAGTTGTCTTTTCTATTGCTGTGCATATTTGTACCTTTGATTCATACTTTTATATTTTTACTGATATTTCTTTTCAACACTGAGGACACTGAAATACATTTTATAGGCTACAAAAGAAATAAAACCACTAGTTTATACTAGTTAATGAAGTTAATAAATGGCAAACACTGGGCTACTCTTTATTAAGAGTAAAGAACTTTAATTGGGTTATGGTACAACTACAGAGCAAAAGTATTTAGTGTACTGCTAAGTGATTCTTCTTCCAAAAATTTGGCTATACCTTTGGAGTGTTATTTCTCATAGGGATTTTTGTTTTGGTTTGGTTTTTTGTTTGTTTTTCTGGGCGGTTGTTTGGTTTTTTTGGTTTTTTTTTTTTTTTTTTGTTTTTTTTTTTTTTTTTTGGGGTTTTTTTTTTTTTTTTTTTTTTTTTTTTTTTTTTTTTTTTTTTTTTTTCTTTTACAAACTATTTCATCAGAGAGGTAAAAATTCAACTAGCCAGCTTGGAGGCTTGGGCTGATATCTGATATTAGAGCTTGGATAATATTCACTGCTACTGTAAGACATTTAAGTACTCAGGTAAATAATGGACACATCATTGTACACACCGATTAAGTTGATTGACATTTAAATTGTACAAGAAGTGGAAATCTACCTCTCTCCCACCTGTATTGTTTCTTTTGCAAATAGAGGAGAAATAAAAATTTCCAAAATTTGCTATTTTCTTGTATATACCAGCACTATTGACTGGATTGTATGCCCAATCTTGAAATATAAGTGAAAATTTCTCATCTGAAAAATTAAAAATATGATTTGCATAGTGCAATTGAGAAATAAATTTAAAGAGCACAAGGAGGAATAATACCTATTTTCACTGGAAGTTTTCAGTCAGATGTTGTCCCTTTTTCATAGCTTTTCTTTTTGACCATTCTGCCCATAGCACCCAAGCAATTGTAAAATTTGAATTGTTGTAGCTTTGTCTCTGCTGTGGTATGAACTTGTCAGTCTTTTATGTTCAGATTGTACCAATGTCACATATTTAATTGATCACCTTTGGGATTTGATTTACTACAGTCTGCTTTCTGGAATGGATTTTTTTTTTTTTAATGAAATTTGTGTGAATCAACCACTCAGTGGTTATCAGCATAAGAGTAATCACCTCACTGAGGAGAGATAAATTAATGGGTTGTAGATAACTGTAAAATTTAAAGAATTTGATACATTTAATTTCTTGCATGCCTCTGCAGTTTATTTGCATAAATTTCTTAACATATGCAACTACCCAAGAGAGGAGGTATGATAGAATGGATGATGTTATACATTTATCGTGAATTGAAATGTTGATGAGGGGAAGAATGGTTATCTGTTAATAATGAGGGCATTGCATTTTTCAAGATGTACTAAATAAAGGAATGAAACCCTAAACATGCTGTAATCAAATAACAGGGAATTCCAGAAGCAGGTAATCAATCAGATGTAGGAAATCATCCCTTTAAGACATAAAAATAAAATCAAACATTGTTTTTAAAAGCTTGTTCAGAATGGAAGCAAAAAGAGTGATCTTAGAGCCACCAAATCATGTGACCAGTACCTGAACTAACCTTTCAAAATACCTGGAATATGTTCTTTTGTCTCTCAGAATTTCATAGGCCTTGGAAGATCTTGTTCACCAATCTAAGGCTATACAAAGTCTTGTTTATACAAACTACACAATAAGGTATCCAAACTTAGGATCATTTCTCAGGGTCAGAAATCAGTACAATCTGAAGCGTTTTATGAATGGGAGAACAATAGTCCAGTTATATAAATTAGACATGTTCAAAAGAATGAACCCCAGGCTCTTTGCTGTTGAAACAAGAAGAACATGAATGACTGAGCCCTCTAAGTCAAGCCAAATTCTTCAGTGATATTTACTTACTGTGCGGGAGTGATTTGATTCTCTCACTTATCAGAATAGATTGAAAAAATGTGGTAAAAAAACTTCAAGGATGTATATGAAAAACAAGTCATATACAGGTTGGGTTTGAAACAAAGTCTAGAGTTTGTTTTTATGAAAGAAAACTGAATTCTGCCTTGAAGTGCTAAGGACACCAGTTAGCAACTAATTCTGTCACCGTTCTTCATTCCAACCCTTATTTTAGTTTCCCATATAATCCATTACATCAGAAATAAAACTGCGTAATTGAAGCATATAGCATTATATAGAATTTACTTTTTTTTAAACCCCAAATTTCAATGAAAATTACTCACCAATTCAGTTAAGCAAAAACAAGTTTGTCAGAATCAGGCATCTACATCTGAACGTAAAATACACAGTTAGTCAAGAACAGCACACAAAACTCTTCATGTTCCTTATACCTTTAAATATCTTGGGTCTTGTATTTTTTCAAATTTGGCAGTCTTTTATAACAACTTGGGTTTACTAACAATGTTGGAATAAAATTACAGGAATTTGAGAAAGAGGGGTTGCATCTTATGCAAAACCAAAACCCAAAAAGGACCTCCACAATCCACAAATACTGTTGATCTGAATTGTTTAAAATAAAATAACTCAGCACAGCATCTCCAAAGGTGCTTGGAGCGTGATGGCTCTGCAGGTGGCAGCTGCGATATACAACTTGAAAAGATGTACAAAATATGTAAGACAATTTAAAAGAGACTTTGCAAGAGTTATCAAAGCTAAAATGATTTTATCAGTGCACAATTTGACTTTGCTCATTCATGCAGGCTGCATTAGAGAAGGAATGGCTAACCCTAGATTCCACCTGTTTCCCTTCAAAAACACTTCTGCTCTCAAACGAGCTGCACTGGCCAAAGGTAACATGTCACAGAAACAGCTTAGTCTTCAGTCTTTATTCGTTCCTTAAGGATATGCTATTCTGGGGTGATTAATATGACAATTTAGTGACTTAAAAACACAATTACTTTTAGAAGTCTCAGACTTCCTCCTCATCTCCAGATGCAATTTTTTTTCATATTTTCTTTCATTTGCTTATTTTTTTCTTTATTTTGGATTTATTTCAACACTTGACTTCACAGTAGCAGAAAAAAAGATGATGTGTTTCATCTGCACATTTGGCAACGGGTTAAAAATTGCTAGTTGACAAACTACTTTAAAAATACTAAGATCTGCATTATATGACAACAGCTGAATGTTTTCAGAACAGCTAAAGTTCATTGAACTGTAATGTCTGCTAGATATTTGATAAACTTAGATGTTTTGGCTTTTTGTTTTTGTAGAGTTTTGCATTCCTATTGCAAGCATAGTATTACTAATGTTTTGTTTCCTACAATTAAGAGAAAGGAGTCTTATAAATGTACAATTTATTATATTTGGGGATGTTAAGTGTAACTAAAGTCACCTTTTTTTCCTATTCAGTTAGTTGAAAGTAAAGTCTGTAATGGGTACATCACCATTAAGAATTCTTTCAGTTATAGTGATAAACTCTGCAAACCCTGGTGCAGGTTTTCCTGCACATTTTAAATTCAAACTTATGGGGACTATCAGCTGCATTCGTTTTCTTTCTCTTAGGAGTTTTCTAGGCCTTCAGATTCCAGTGGACATTCAGTTAGGTTCCTGTTAGTGCCACAAGAAGTTTGGCAGTGTGCTAACATACCACATTCATACTCAGCAGAAAAAATCCATTTTCATAGCAGGTAAGTTAAATGATATTGTTTTAAATTGTATTTAGTTCATTTGGGTTTGACAAAAATTAAAAGGAGGCAAAGAAAAGACTATTTCCTGATATTTTTGCTACTTTGGTTAATGTGATATTGCTGGAGTTAAAATGAATTTACTTTCTAAAACCAAATATATTAAATTCAGTTGTTATTTTTCATTCACTACCATAATTAGGAAAATAAGAATATATGTGTAGTTTTATTTATTTAGGTTTGACTATAAATCATAAGACTTCTATTTTTTCGTATATGTTAGGAAATAGATGTTGAAATAGAGATCATGACTAGATAAAAATTAAAAGAGATTTCTTAAACAGCTGCATTCTGTGAAAGGACTGAAATATGCTTCAAGTAATTGAAATGTAAACATTTCAAATTGATGGCAGACTTTTATTACTCTCCAAGATAAAACCCCCATGAAGTATGAAAATGGATTTTTTTTTTAATATTTTCCAAGCTTCAAAATGGTCTTTAAAAGGCACAAACAAGTTGCAGAATAACAAAGGCTGAAAAATAGTGTAACCCCAGACCCTTTCTTGTTTACTTACCTTTCAGTACTGCTCTTATACTTTGTTTACAGGTCAGGAAGGGAAACAATGTCACGGCTTTCTAACTGGAAAGAAAAAAATGAATTTTTATTTGTGTCTGAAAAAGAAGAGAAAATATCAGAAGAATGGTATGTTAAGCTCTTTTATTTACACACTGACTTCCAAGAATAGGTATAGTATAATTGACTGTTGTTGCTTTTTTTTTTTAAGTTTCACTTTTGAGGAAACTCTGTTTTCTACCAAAGTAAAAATTATTGTAAGTATTTTTGTAAGTTTCTGGGAAACTATCATAATAAGTTGCAATAATATAATGTTAAGATAAGAATTGCAGCTATCTCTGTAACTCAGGAAGTTTCATGCTATGGATCAGTACTACATACGAGTATTATTTTCAAAAAGTGTATTATACAATAATATGCAGCTGGTGTAACATAATACATGTGAAATATTTAGTAAGTTATTTTCTTCCCTTAGGGGTTTTAAGGATATTTCTACTGCACAGCTAATGCTGAAGAGGGCCCGTAAAATGAAACCTAGAAAATACAGTAATAAAAGTTTAGGTAAGTGAAGAGTTAAAATAATGGTTATATTGATGTAATTTTCCCATTCTTAAAATAGTCTTTCTCTTTTAAAAACTTTACTTGTACAACATTAAACATTAATTTGAATAAAGGTGAAGTGTGATTCCGTAAAAACAGCTCAGTTTAAATCAATATATTTAGGTTTTAAAAACCATTCTACTGGATTTTGAAGTTGAATATTTGACAGCTATGGTAAACAGAAAATTTATTTATTCCCGTTCATGTAACTCTTTTTAGAAGTGGATTTTGTATTTCTGCATTTTGTGCTTCTCGTATTTTCTTCTTGGGAAAATCTTAGGTTAAAAATTTTGACTTATGCAAGAACTGTTTATGAAAACAACAGTTTGATATATACGAAAGTAAATAATTAAATTTTTAAAATTATATATTTACTGTGGAAATAGATCAAGCTTATCGAGCTCCTTATCCAATTGTGTTCTGGTTCTTCTCAGATACTTCTAATGTCAATGAATCTTTCTTAGAATCATTAACTGTTAATACAATATGCTAATAAAAATGTTGCTGGAATATATTAATAAACATATTAGTCAAATACTAATAGTAAAAGAAGCATTTAAACATTTAAGACCCTGGTTGACAATTGAACCTAATGCTAAATGGTCTTTAGAAAATGCACCCTTATTTACTTATATTTTGTATCACAAGCTACACTTTTCTTCATAACTTTGCACAACTCTTCTGTATTAAATGTTGAAAATATTGAAAGATGTTTTGCTCTTTGAAGGGACAAAATCAGCTTACAGATATATTTAGGCAAATTGTTTTCTGTATATTTTTTCTGCTTTAAATACCATGCCTATGACTAAGACTAAATATGACAAAAATTATCTATAGTTAAAAAATAATAAAAGGGGTAGGCAACAAAAAGACATGTAATTGGTAAGCCATGCTTTGTGGAAATGGGAGTATATGGATAAGAAATTAAAGTTATTGAACTCTTCATAGCTTTCCATGGTGCCCCACCATGTTACCTTATTAAAAAAAAAAAAGGGAAGAAAAAGTAATCAGTGTCGGGTGGGCAGCTGAGTTTTTATATATGTATTCCATTTTTTGGCCTCTGTATAATTTTTCAATCAATAAAACTTATTAGGTTATATCTTCTTTTCTCCATATGCTGTCTGTCTTATGTTAGTGATTAATCCAGTCATAGATGTCTGATTGAGCATATCAAATTAGCTATCCTATTTTTGTTGTAGCTCTAATGGATTTCTTGGATATGTTTATGTTCACTTTGTTCAGATTATTCAATATGATGTATGGGTGTTGAGCTTTTTAATGTAGTGCTTGGAATATTCTCAAAGTACATTGCTAGTTTTAAAAAAAGATTGAAAAAACTTTTGCCCAATGTTTTTATAGTTTCAAATTTTCTCCTCTTGACACTACCTCATATAGAATATTTTTATCTTTCTGACTATTACATCAAGCACAAAAATAACCTGTGTATATAATTTGCCTGTATGGGTTTCTCTGTCAGTCATTAAAATCACAGGGGTTTTTCCCAGATGAACAGAAAGCACAGTTTCCAGTACCAAAAAATGTGATGACTGAAAGTATTTCACTCCATCCCTTTTCAGTAAAAAGGTTATCAAGCTGACTATTCTTTCTCATACAGAAAGAAACAGTCAGTTTCTGAAAGTCAGTCCTTCCTTGGTCAGTAAGGAAATTATTAATGACAATTGATAATATAAATTACCAATCAAAACAAGTATTTTAATATTTCTTGATTTTAAAGCTCTGAGCTTTTACTAAAAAATTATCCTGATCAAATATTCTCCATGTGAAAAGAATCTCTGCATATATAATTGTGTTTTCCATCAAGTACATGCTCTGAAAGTGGTGAAAGGAAATCAGGGTCTTTATGAGGGTCTGGTAGAGAGAGAGACTTTTCAGCATTTAGATTGGAGTGGATACAAATTATCCTGAGGCTAGTCAGCTCCAGAACTGTAAACAGACCCATTAGGCTGCCAGTGTCTTTCCTATATCTCTGTGTGGTACAGCTCATGCTAGGTTACTTTTAGTGATTTCAGTGTAACTAGGGAGAGGCAGTTCACGCTCTTAGGCAATTGCTTTGAGTTGAACCCTACTGAAGCAGGAATTACAAGAACGATTTTATTCCTTCTAATATTCACAAGCAGGTTGAAATTCACCTGACTAAGTAGATGTCAACATTGTTTTTAATGTTCTCATAGAAGTTACCATCCTATCGCCTTCATCTCTACTGAAATGAGGTTCATTTATCTTATATTTAGTGATACTGCATATTGAAAGTTGTAGGATTTAGTTTTAGCAATAGTTTCTATTCCTTCTTTTGGATTTCCAAGACTTCAGTGTTATAATTACAACTATTTCCTTTCTAGCTTTCTAATTTAAAGTAATTGAAGTGCACTAACTACAAGAAAATAATTTTGCTTTTGATAAACATTAATACCCACCAGAAAGTAAGTAACCAGCAGCCACTTAGAAGTGAGAATTATAAGATATAAAGAAGCAATTTTTGGTGTTATACCTACTTACACATCTGACTTAAAAGCAAAACTTTAAGCTTTGAGAAAATCCAAAGCAACAACAACTCTAAAGGTTCTAGATACAAATAAATTTCAAGCTCTTCACATTAAACCTGTAGCTTTTATGTTGAGATTGCAGTATAATCCCAAACATCTTATATATGCTATTGATCATTATGTGTAAATCACAGGTACTCACAGGTAATGATAAGGTAGTGATGGATCTTCTTGGAACAAACTAGCTATCAGAGTATGTTTTCTGGTTCCATATGCTGTCAAAGTCCTTTGCCTTACACCTGAGATTCACAAATGCAAAGTATTAAACCAGCTTGCATTCAGAGAGTTATACAGTTACTCTTCAATATTGTCAAGACGTCTGCTGGGTTGGAACCTGGACTGGACAGCCCTGAACGTCTTTGATCCTTAATATATTCAGGTGTGGAAATTTATTCTTTTTTATTTTCTGTATAAAACATTTGCCTTCTACTAGTGCAATGGTGATGGTATCCATTTGATAATTATAGAAGTCCAGATCTGAGTTAGTCATCTGCATTGTTTTCTGGAAGGAAATTTCCTCTTAAAACTTAATTCAAAAACAGGCTACTTGAGTCTCGCTGTAAAACCACTTATAGTTCTCCATTGCCTAGACACAAAAGCCAGAGTGACTTGCTGAAATACAAAGTTAAACTCTAGATACGTAGAAGTAACTGAGAAGTATTTTACCTCATATGTCTGGCCACATATCTTCTCAGTAAAGAAAAGATTATGGAAAATACGAGCAAGTGCACTGAATTTGTGTTGTATTGCAAGGGAGAGAGAGCTTAAAGTAGCTTTATAATAGGGAGTGATTCAGGCAAGGCTTATATTGAAGCAGACCAGTCCTACCAACTAATGGCCTTAAGGCCTGTATGCCCTAATCCACCACTGTTATGTATGCTTATTTATGTAGTTAAAGAAAGTTGTGGCCTGCTTTTTAATGATACAAAATGTATGCTGTGTCTGCTTCAACTATTTTTGCTATATAGTAACATAATAGAAAAAGTGTGAGCAAGAAACCAGAAAATTTGCAGCCAAGTGTATTTGGCATAATGCCAGAAATATTCCTGTTAACCTGGGTGCATAATATTCTACAGAAAGTCTAATTCAAAATATAAATACAGCAGACAATATTGCACCTCACAGTGCTTAAGTGGCTGTGACTCATAACAATCTTAGCTTCCTAAAGATGTCTTGTCACAGTGTACCAAGTTTCTTGCTTAACTTGTAATTTCCCTTGTCCTGTGGATTACCTTCTCAGTTAACTTCTTTTTCTTTTAAGATGCCTGAAAGCTTGTCTCTCCTACACTGCTGTATTACTTCTTGTTTAACCTTTTCCTCTCCAAAAAAGTTATCTCGTCAGTGGATCAGGCCCAGCAACATGGTTTTAGAAAAAGCAAGTCCTGCTTTGACCAACCTGATCACATTTTATGACCAGGTAACTCACATGCTAGATGAAGGAAAGGTTGTGGATGTTGTCTACCTGGACTTCAGTAAAGCCTTTGATACTTCCTCCCACAGCATTCTCCTGGAGAAGCTGGCTTTGGACACGTGCACTCCTTGCTGGATTAAAAACTGGCTGGATGGCCAGTCCCACAGAGCAGTAGTGAATAGTAGTTGGCAACTGGTCACTAGAGGGGTTCCCCAGAGCTCAGTCTTGGGGCTGGACCTGTTCAATCTCCTAATTGATGATCAGGGTGGGGGCGAGGGGACAGAATCAAAGGCACCCTCAGTAAATTTGCAGATGACACTGAGTTGATCTGCTGGAGGGCAGAAAGGCTCTGCAGAGGGATCTGGACAGGCTGGATCTGTGGGCTGAAGCCAACTGGGTGAGGTTCAGTAAGGCCAAGTGCTGGATTCTACGCTTGGGTCACACCCCCTCCAGGCAGCACTTCAGGTTTAGGAAACAGTGGCTGGAGAGCAGCCCAAAGGAAAAGGTCCTAGGGATGCTGGTTGACAGCAGCTGAACATGAGCCAGCATGTGCCTAGGTGGCTGAGAAGGCCAATGGCATCCTGGCCTGGATCAGCAATCATGTGGCCTGCAGGACCAGGGCAGGGATTGTCCTCCTGTGCTTGGCACTGGTGAGGCCACACCTTCAGTCCTGCGCTGGTTCTGGGCCCATGACTGCAAGAAAGACATTGAGGTGCTGAAAAATGCCCAGAGAAGGGCAGAAAGGCTGGGGATGTGTCTGGAGCACAAGTCCTATGAGGAGCGGCCGAGGGAGCTGGGATTCTTTAACCTGGAGGAGAGGAACCTTAGGGGGGACCTTATTGCTCTGTACAACTGCTGTAGACAGGTGAGAGTTGGTCTCTTCTCCCAGGCAACCAGCATCAGAACAGGAGGAAATGGCCTCAAGCAGTGCCAGGGGAGGTTCAGGTTGGACATCAGGATGAATTTTTTTTTTACTGAAAGTGTAGTTAAGCATTGGAACAGGCTGCCTAGGGGAATGGTGGAGTCACCATCCCTGGAAGCGTTCAGGAAATAACTGGATATGGCACTTAGTGCTGTGCTTTAGTTGATATGGTGTTGTTTGGTCAAATGTTGTACTTAATGATCTTGAAGGTCTTTTCCAACCTTAATGGTTTTATGATTCTATGCTGATACTTGGGGCCACATAGGTAAGAAAAAGAAATTAAAAAAGGTAAAAAACAGCTGAAGTGGACCTTGATCACTAGAACACAGAACACAATCATAAAGATATTTCAGAGAAGTCAGAAAATATTTTTAGTTTGAGTTTAGAATTTTAGACAGCAATGCAATATTAGTTAAAAAATGAAATAAAAATCAGTAAAAAACCTCAACCTACCTTCCTAAAATGCTCCACCCCAAAACAGATAATCCATCTTAACAGTCAGAATGAAAGTTTGGGGCATATTATTCCTTATTACATGCTACAAGAATTACCATTGATCTATATTTTCTTAGTAAGAGACAAAAAAGTTACTTCTGTTGTGATTGTCAATTCTGTGTAGAAGTATCTTCTGGGAACTCCAGCCATGGATGAGTTGGAGTTCTAATTGCTATGCCATTATGGGACAAAATCTGGTCTTTCTTCCAAATAAATTTACATTATAGATAAGCATTTGTTGCTGTGTACAACTTTGTCTTATCATCTCTTTAAAGTTGTCATGTTATGTTTATGTTTTCCTGATTATAGGTATTGCACAACAAAAATGAACGGCAAGCGTTTTAATTTTTCAGTTTCATGTGTTAACGAGAAGTTTAGGAATGTGATGCCAGATCAGGCAGTAACTACTCCTTCCATATGTTTCCATAACATATCTTTGTCCAACTTAACTTCTACGTTTGGAGACAGCCATGGAATGTACCTTAAATTACCTTCCTGGTTTCTAGATTGAGAGCACAGAACATCAACTGATAAGCCACATTTAAATGAGTATGTCAGAATCCAGGAAGATATTTCCATGATTTTGAACTATTGGACTCTTTCACAGTTCTCTGTGTGAAATCTAAAACATTTGATTGCTTGTCATCAAAGCACGCATGCAGTTCATTTCCCTAGCTTACTCAGAGACTGAAAAGCACTAGTATTATGAAGTAATCTATGTAATACTGCTTACATTTGGGACTAGATAAAAAAAAGGACTCATTTTTTAATAACAGAAGAGCTGTAGGCAATGGTTGAAGTGATCCAGGTAGGTACAAATTCAAGTAGTCTGGCACTGTATTAAATTCATGTAATTTCTTTAAGTTATTTTGCGAAGATTCAAAGATAAATTTGCTGATAGAAATCTCTTAGAAGAGCAATTTCCATTATTTGTTCTTCTTCCCAGTTCACAGTTGCTACTGCTATCTTTGTGCACAAATAAATGTTTGAGAAGTCTAACTTGGGAGTAATAATTCTGAGTGACTTCACCAAAAGTCTTTAGTACGGTTTAACTTTGGACTTGGTGCTTTTATAGAATTGGGTGGGAGGTTGCATTAAGGAAAGATGATATTTTTAAAACATTTCGGAACAATGTCAATAGACCTACATAGGAAAAAAAATATATTATTTCAGGAATTATTTTAAATTAATCAGAATTTCTTTGGAAAATTTCAGTTGCATTTTGTCTTAAGAGGTTTTATTTTATTTTATCACTTTGTCTTTGGTCTTCTAGTGAAGAAAGGCACTGGTTTTTAAAACTAGTATAAAGCTGGAAGAAGTTAGAAATCTTTTTGTCAACACTGTATGCTAGATGTTGGAAAAATTACAATTCTAAAAAATTTTATTTGTACGTTTTTATCCGTGTGCGGAACTTTTATGGCCATGTATCTTAGAACTATACAACGGACAATAATAATTTATAATTAAAATACTTTTTATAACTTCTAATATCTAAAATTTCAAGGAGAACTTTTAAATGATTATGTAATACAATTTCAATGTATTTTTATTATAAGTCTTACTGTGATTCACTGTCCCAGACATTTGCTACCCTGATAAGCACTAGTCTGATACAATTTTTTTTAATTGGAAGGCTATTTTATCCATTTATATAGAGTGAAAGAATCTACAAGCCTGGCAATACAGTTTGTGGATAAAGTTATCCCATTATCAGAATCATTCTAATAATCTACCTTTAAAACTAATGGAGCTAATCATTATTTATTTTGCTTCTTGGATAGTTTCATTGAATTTAGCTAGTAAAAGTGAGTTAATATTACTTTCAATATTACATCCTTTGGGTTAATCTGAAAGCTATAATCATCCTACAACCACATGAGAGAGGCTCTTAGCCAATTTTAGATAAAAAATTGTAAGGTATCACTGATTCTGCCTTGTGAAGAAGGCATGGCCTAATTTACTCCCTTCCCACTTGCCACGATTCCTTCATTAGTCAAGTTTGCTGCTCTGTGAGAGCTTAGCACCATTAAGAACATTCTGTCAACCGCATGCTGTAGCAGTGAGGGCTGACCAAGAACAGTGTAACATCTTGACTTGTTTTGCTGATGCATTACCTCTTAGAGTGCCACACCCCGTTAGAGATCTTCTCCAGGCTTGTAATTGATCTTCCCATTCTCTGGGAAAAAAGCTGAGCTCTTAGGATCCCTTTATGTTCCTTTAGTTTGTAATTGAAATGTCAACTATGGCTGTATAGGGCTAGTCAAAAATCAACTTTACAAATTGTTATCAAAATTCATAAGAAGTTGCCCACCATCTTAACAGGACATTCTGGTCATTCAGAAATAAGAAACCTGACAAACAAAAAAACCTTTACTTTGCTGCAGTATTATCATGGTCTTATAAACTCTCTCAATAAACACTAATGGGATAACGTAATGGACTCAAAACGAAGCACCAGACGTAACTAGTAATTTCAATGTATTCTATCTCAATGCTCTTTGAGTCTTTCCATAACCTGTTTTCCTGCTCTGTCTGTTCTGGCAGTGTCTCACATATTCATTTTTGCTACACATGCATTCTTTGAGAAAATTTAGATCCTTTCCTTACCATTTCTACCTGCTTCATAAGCCTTATTGCTTTTCTTCCTCCTCGTTACTAATTTCTACCCTTTTCAGACAGTTTTTAGTCATCTTTGTAGACGAGCTTCTTCTGCCTCATTGTTTCTCATATATTCCTGATGGGCTACTCTGTTCTTTTAACTGTGTCAAACATGTTTCTTTTGTATTTTCTTTGGCATTCTCTTACTCATGGTACCTTGCTCCATGGCATACCTACAAAACTCTCCATACTTTGCTCATCATTGTGTATCTGCTTTTGTTTCTAAATTCTTTTCCGTCCCTATTGTTTTTTTAGTATGATTGCTGGTTTATTCTGCATTGTTCCCAGAATTTTCACATTTCTTCTAATGCACTGTTTTCCTTAAACTCCTACTTTCCTCCAGTGCCAAGCAAAAAATTCTTCCTTCACATCATAAATAACATGAAAATTGCTTCTCCTGACTTGTGTGGTTTTTGCATCAGTTTAGCTTTTGTTAATGAAACTTTTTTTTTTTGCCAGTCTAGTAACATGTCTTATATAGATTTATATACAATTATCTGCTCTTATCTTTACTTCTTTGCAAACTTTTAAAAGTAACAGTTAAGAAATTAATCAAGATTTCATAGTTCACCATATAGACTTCTGGGGTATTTTTAAATTTCAATTAGGATGGAAGATGGAGGAAGACTAGCTTATTATCTACAAGTGTAGCCTCAAAAAATAAGCTGCCTCCTGTTAACATTTTGTAGGTGTAAATGTCTTGATTTAGGCTGCTAAATAATTCTGACCCAAAGCTTTTAGAAACATTGCTTGATATGTATCCTGTTAATATTTCTGCTTTAATTTCAAGCTTAAAATCCAGATTTTTAAAAATTTTTTTCTGCCAATACATGCTTCAGAGTTTATTTTTAATTTGCAGATGAGTGAGCTGAAAGATCAACAGTGTTAAAATTGCCAAACAATGACTTTGATTCTCAGTCACATGTGTATTTATAAGTCTTTATTTTAGAAAGTGTAATCCTTTGTGAATATAAAACCTACTTTTAAAGGTATTTTCATTTATTAGGTGACTAAAAGTTGAAAAACTGCTTGAAGGGATGAACGAGCCAGGTCTGACCTTTGATTTTAACTTGTTCTTGTCATCTAGACCCAGCTGTGCGCCTGGCGTTGTTCAAAAACAATGAAAATAAACATCTCTCTGTGAAACCACCAGGGAGGACACAGTCTATAAATGCTGGATACTTTGAAGGTATGCACAAGTATTTCATTTTATGCATATAAGCATATATATCCTTGCAATGTCTTTTAAACAGTCCTACTCGAAATATAAAACAATATGCACAAATAGAAAAAGGCAGAAGTTTAAGACCTTATCTGTTCCTGGGTATCTCAAGTTACAGCAGTGAAACAGTTCAATTTCAATTAATTGCAGAGAGCAGGAGGTGCTCCTAGAGCTTAATTCATAGGCACAGAGCCTAACTTATTTATTGTTTTATTATTAAATATTCATCATGAAAAGTGTCAAAAGTATGTCAGAGAGATATAAAATACAAAATACTAGAATAAAACTTCATAAATGAAGTATCATTTCAAATTCTTCCTTTAATTGCCACCTTTTCTGAAACTAGACATTAACTCCTAAAAATCCTTAACACGTTTTTTGGAAAATACTTTCGTAAATATTCCCCAGAAATCTACCATTTGACAGAAGGCAAGGAAAGAATATTCAGCGTGTAAATAAGAAATTCTTTTTCATAAATACTTCACAAATATTTAAATACCAATGTAGCTCTTTTACTGTTGAAATTCATGTTAAAACGCTCCTTGGTTTCCATACAATTAAAGTAAGGCCAAGTTGTAAGAAGACAATCATCTCTAGAGACGTTGTTTTCATATTGTTTTGATTCTTTTTGCAACTCAGTAGTGTACTCAGAAAGTTCTCACCTCTATGTTTTCATCTTTTTCAAGGATGTATTCCCAGTTTCACAAAGTAAAATTACAAATTGTACTGTATTAGTATTCACTCTATGAGGATAAAAATTGGAACATATCTGAAACAGATGTGAAATAAATCTGAGTATACATGAATTTCAATTCAGTCAATTAACTTAACTGTATGGAAGCCTGGATTTACCTCACATTCATGAGTCCGTGCTCAAATTTGTTTGGAAACAATTCTTGGTGAATTCTGAAGAGGAAATATTTTTGTACTATTATTTGCCTTGGATCCAAGCATGAATTTACCTTGACTATAGAAAGTCTGTGTGTACTGCACCTGATTGAGCCTTCCAAGTATCTCACATATGTTTCTGTGGCATATGCTTATATAGGACAGAATGCATCATAAACTAAGGAAACAGGACATGCAGGCTGCCTGTAAAAAAGTGAGTGTCCAAGAATAGAAACTATAGTAGGAATGTTCAAAACCATGTCAGAGATAGGCCTGATTACAAGTTCAGTACCCTAAAGTCAGTGTAGGTTTAGCTTTCCTGCCACCAGTTTGTTTGCTCCTGCCTGAAAACATATCACTTTGTTTTGAAAAGCTGATGTACACATTCTAATTACTGAAGTTACTTTTTGAATTTATGGAGAGAAGGTACCAAGGCAGATTGAATATCAAAAGGCAAGTGTAGTGGTGGCACTCTTAATTATCTTTCATTTCAAAGACCATTTTACTCCTCTAGCAGGCTAATAAACAGAAGCTTTTTTTCACCACTCGAGGCTGCTCACATACGGTCTGCTGAGCCTTCATGAAGACAAGCAATACTTTTCTGCTTTACCAGAATATAAATATTTCCTTCTACCAGAGGCATGGCTTCAGACTTTATGTCTAGAAAATTCTAGGTTGTGAATTAGAAAGAGAGTGCAACACAGAGCATTTATTTATTTGTATGTGAGGTATCATCAGAGAGAACTAGGAGTTTCTAAATTTAGAATTAGTAACACTTTGTACCTGCATAACAGCTTCACAGAGTTGTCTTATCAGAGATGTCTTCTCTTGTTTCCCATTTCCCCTCTTACCTTTTAGAAGTTTCTTCCTCTTTTGCCTGCAATAGATCTCTTTGGGTCTGTTCTGTAATTGGAGTTCTTTCTGTAACAAGAAGGTAGAATGTTTTCACTCTGTACCCATAAATCTTGTGGTCATTGTATTTTAAGTTGATAGAACCCAGACCTTTCCTTTGCATGGTGGAAATAGATTTCCTTCATTCAAGTCCTTTTACTTTCACAGACTCATAGTGAGTCCTTGAGTAGAAAGCCTGAACTCCAAACCCTCTTCTTCATAAACAACTAAATAAAAATAAAAAAGGCGTATTCTATATATTCCTTCTTTATTTCTTTAAATTGGGAAATGAAGGGGACGAGTCAACATCAACAGCAAAACAGCAAGGACACACATGTTATCTGTTAAATAACAGAATCACTACTTTTGAAAGGGGATGCCCTAGGAAGTAAAAAAATGAGAACAGTTTTAGATTTTCAAACTGGAACACATCATGGTAATGAATATTTAAGAAGAAATCTAGTTAAAATATATGATGAATGTCTTTTGTTGTGATTGTGGTTTTGTTTGTAAGATATAAAGAAGACAAAATCAAATAAAAGCATAGGAGATATAAAAATAGTGAAAAGAAATGAGGTTAATATCTGGTACTTTTGTTTTCCTGAGATTATTATTCTGTCATAATTTGCCTTCTTAAGTTCCTGCTACAAAAGTTTTGATAAGCTGATATGCAATATGCTGATAACAAATTTTGAAAACTTGTGCATAACTTTAATCCCATAGGATAATGCACACTTCTCTAACTTGACATACATGTTATAGGAAAATACATTTTCAAAACTTGAGTTGTTTATTCATAAATATTCAAATTTTATTCATAATTTTTTATTAAATTTTGAATGAGTTATCATGCTTTACTCAGTGGTGTTAGATAAATCCTGACCAAGGACCATTATTTCACGTTTGAATCACAGCAGCACACAGAAGTTAGTCAGAAATAAACCTCTTTGTAATACACACACCATGCCAACAGCATGGGGAAATATTGTTCTCACAGAGAAGAGCTTACCATATAAAAATACAAGCAGCATGTGAAGCCACAAACCAGGGGAATGTAGTCCAGTGCATTACTGTATATGTTTCTGTGTGTATCAATACTTTACATACAATACATATATGTCTGTACTCACACAAATATATTAGCATATGCTGTAACTAGGTATAATAATTTAATAAATGTAGCACTTATGACTTTTTATTTGTATATTTTGAAAGGAGAGTAAATTATGAACAATTACTCTCTGATGTAATTACTAGTATCAATGTATTTTGTAATCCTAACACTTTCTGTCAGATGCAGTTTCCTTAAAATTAATTTAATGCATGTGGTCATTGTATTATAGATACCTTAAAACTAGTAGTCAAATAAAAATATATTTGAATCTTTATTGTGACATTCACTTGAGTGGGTTGTAAAGTAAACCGTAGAACACGCAAGTATAAATATGCATTTACTGTTTCTCATACCAAATTATACCTGATCAAAAACCTGAAGACAAATGAAAGCCTGACTTGATGTATCCTGATGATTTGCTGGACATTTCCTGGGACTATGTATGTTACACTGCTTTCTTTGGTGAGATAAGGTTGTGCTTCCATCATGGTTGTTGAGTTTCATTTAGTGTCAGGTAGCTGACAAACAAAATATGCCTTCTTTAATGAATATTCTGGTTCAATGAACATTCTTGAATGTATTCTTGTGGTTTTTACATAGTGACATTTCAAAGATCTCAAAATTTTGGAAGCTTTATGAGGCACACACATAATTCTTATAAATTCCTATTTTCCATCAAAGCATATTTTTTAGAAAGCTTTATGACTGCTTGTCCTCTTTTTGTCTGGAGGCTATTTCAGTTGCTAATTTAATGTGAAATAGTCTTGGCTGTTTTGGGTAAAGTACATCAGGAACTGAAGGAAAAAATCTATCCTCTTGAGAAGTTCCTATTAGTCCTGGCTGAACATATAACAGAGCATCTCTGCCATCTGTGGGTCCATAATTACAGGGTCTGTAATTTCATTTGCATAGAGGAAGGATACTTTTCTAGCCAACAGTGTGAATACTTAGTCCCGGTACAGCAGCTGAAAAACTAAAGAAAGAACCCTAAGGCCAAGCACATTGTTTTGCTACAAGCTTTGCAAACAGTGTATGTCTTTTTGGGTCCTCTTTAATCCAGTTTCCTCAATGGTTTTGGTGGGTTATCCAAATCATTCCTGTTCAGTGGAATGGGAAGCTGAATTCCAATCTGTTGAGCAAGTTGGAAGAATGCAGTAGGTCAGCTGAAAATCCATTCAAACTATCCAAGTATTATTTGGATATGATTCACTCTATTTCACAGAATTTCATAGATTGTGCTCTGTTTAATTTTGTAGGTTAGGTGATTTATTGGCATATATCGTATATTTATTTTTAGTCATATCCATATCCATCAGTGACACATCTATACCTTACATTTCGAAGTGAAAACAGTGCAATGTGACTTCACCTGAAAATGTGAACAATGATTTATGCCTGGAAGTTTAACTATATTAAAAGTGCACTGGGCTCTGTTGACAAGATATGTTTGCTGTAGTTTGGGAACCTGTAGTTCTAATTGACAGTACTATATTTCCTGTCATTTTATGCTCATGGTGACCAAGAAAAATATAATGGGTATAGTGTTAAGACTGATTTCACCAATATAAATTTGATAATGAATAGATTATGCTTTCTCAGGTGACTTTTAATTATGCCAATATTTATTTATTTCTGTTGAAATTGTCACTAGAAATAACATTTATTTTTCAAGAAAAAGAAGTAGAGTGAGCGTGTAATTATGTCATATGTTTGGAAGATAAATATCAAGGAATCCATTTAGTCATCTGTTTTCCAGCTTTCTAATAGTTCTTAATTATGAAATGCCTTATAGTTTCAAGCAAAAATTATTGCAAAACATTCTTATAGTCTGTTATTACTAGTGATAATTGAAATTGCAAATGTGAGACTTTGGAAAGTTGGAATTTAAAGTTAGCTGTTAGTTAATGCTGTGAGTTCATTAAAATATTGCGTCACTTGATCAACATAGTTTCTTAGATTTTCTGTATTATAAAATATGAATGCATTTTAAAAAAACTATGTGTGATATTTAACAGAATTTATATTGATTCAAATCACTGATGCTTGACAAATTGCATTTACATAACAGTGGAGAGAAGGTACTGAGGCTGGAATGCTAATATTCATCATTGTGTGGGCTTTAAGTGTTTTGTTGTTTGTTAAATTTAGGAGCATTTAAAAAGGCATTGGACTATAAGTGATAATTTGTGTTAGTTGTTTTCATCTTTTAGAAATTAGCTGGTTTTAATACAGAAATATTGATGGCATCAACTCCCAGGAATCACAGTGTTTGTAAACATCCATTTCCAAAGTAAGTCATCTTTTATTGATCTGTTGTCTCAAAAGGATTAATAACCTTGACCTTACTGCAATTCTTCAAGTTGAATTGCCATGTTTACAATCAAATGTAACTATTACATATCTCCCAGGCTCTAAATTTGTATGCCACATTAGGGAAGCAGTTTGTAATCCATACAGCACTGACAAAAATGACAAAATAATACGTTTTCAGAGAATGTAAGATCTGTCCTGAAATGTAATGAAAATGTGTTACAGAAACTTGAAATGCAGAAGGGGGTCTATTTTTTAAAATCATAATTCTATGGCTTTGTTTCTTATTATTTAGTTTGAGCTCACACAACAGAACTCTTGCATTGAAATATTTTCTCATTTTAAGGAATTAATGGCTCTCCACCACCCCTTCAACATGTAAAATGAGTAGGTTACTTGTGTCCAGTACATCCAAAAAGAGCCAGGATAAAATAAACATAAGGAGTTGGATATCTTGGAAAAAATCTGTCATGGGTTTGGGTTAATCATCTCCAGAAGAAATTCAACTTGATGCCTGAAATGTAAGACTTCTTGGAGAAAGCAGTAAAGCCTGAGGCAGTGTTGATCTGAAGGAGTGCTCTCCATGGGTCAGAGCTGCTCTGCTGGCAGAGTGCAAACCCAGTTCACAACAGCGGTACGCTGAAAACTTGTAAAGGACTGCAGGGGCCTTATAGTGCACGCACTCAAGCTTCGGTTACATAGTTCTACTGGTCCAGTTTCTTATTATGAAATAAAACTGAAAAATAAAATCTGTGCCTAATTTTCTAGCCTCCTGTCTGTCAATGACAGTGTAGGATTTTTTCAGTATTTATGGAATGAAGCAATCCTGAAATTATGTTTAAAAATAAATATGTAAAACATGATTTATGTGCATTTGTGCAGTGTACTTCAGTGTCTGAGTATTTATAAATTATCTATATGAAATTTTTATTAATATTTTTGCTTTTCACATTCAATTATCAAAACAAAAGAAAAAAGATATTCTATTTGCCTGAATTTCCTGGAAAGGAGGTACTTGCCATAGATACATACCAACTAATATTACAAATTCTTCTTGTGGTTCTAGTCTTCAGGGTTCCCGTATTGCTATATTCATGGTTTCTGACCACATATTTCACCTGCCTGTGTATTTTCTCTTTGTTCCTGCCTCTGATATTTTGCAGACTGTTGTAATTTGTGGTGGCATAAGGATTTTATTAGTGTATCAGATATTAATGCAGTCTCTAAGCTAGAAAGTGTGTGTGTTTGTTTGTTTGTTCCACTAGACTTCCAAAACTAGGATTTTATATAAAGTATAGATGCCTACCTGTTCTTTCATAACATACTAATTTACCAGTTGTTATCAACCTAAAAGGAACTGCACACAAGAAAAAAAAGTCTTACTGTTCTTTTGCTAATAACTACCCAGTGATGACTTCAGTAGGAGAGAGATTTCATCCAAAATGTCATCAGAGGTTGAGAGCTGCTTTTTTCTCATTGTTGGATAAGATGATGTAATAGTTCAGATAGTTTTATTTACATTTCCTTCAATTTTGCCTTTCTTTTTTCTCCTTTTCTTGACAATTTATGTCCAAAACCTTCCTTGTGTGATGTCTGCATCTCAGCCAGTGTAAGTGTAAACAAGTTGATTCTGCATTCAGATCCTTCACAGCTTTTAATGCTGCATAAGGCAATCATTTTAGATGAATAGATCCCTGAGTACCGAAGCATTTCAAATCCTTTTTCATTTGACCATTCAGTGACCTGATAACTATTTCCTGTCCCTAAGTAAGGTCATGACCCAGGTCTTAGAGTGCAAAAGACAGATAATTTTAGCAACAAGTTAAATCCAAATGGATTTGGTTGGAGGGGGTAAGGGAGAATAGGTTTGGTTAATTTCCTTTAAAATAAAGTGTTACAGAACTTGTATTTAGCATGTCCTGTTAAAAGTAATTGGTGAATTTGTTGCTGTCTTGTTTGGATGCTTGGGGACCGTGGTCAATATTGGGGTGGTTTGTTTATTTACTTTGCTTTCACTGAATAGTACCCAATACATTTTCACGCTTCAAAAAACAATTGCTAATGAAGAGGTCACTAAAAGTGCATATTCAGATACATTCAAAGTGCTTTCCAAAATGATTGCACTAAAATCATATTACTATGCAAATGGTTTTTAAGCATAGGCCACAGACACTGTGTCTGAAAAAGTGTCACAAATATTACATTGCACAAATGTTCCTCTTGCAAAAGAATTTCCATTTGGTATGATGATATGAATAAGGAATATAACATAGTCTTAGAAATATTTTATAGGTACAAATATTGCTTCAATTGGAATCCATGGCACATTTTAAACCACAATTAAAGGAATGTTTCCTGTAGCAATAGATTTTAATAATTGCATTATCCTATGCACTTTTAGAGGTGTAGTAAAGGAAGGCCTTCACATCAGAGCTTTTAATTTAATTTGAAAATGTAATTTATTAAAGTTTGCTTTAAATAAATTTATTTTTTTCCTTTTCTGTAATGGGAACTATGGTGTTATGGAGAATTAGTATTATCAATGAGATCAGAGATCTACAGCGTTCCAAAGAGGACATTTTCACAAGTTTTATATTAAACACACATTGAATTATCTTTCTGTTTTTATAACTAATAATGTTGTTGTTCCGATACATTTTTCAAGCAAAATATCAAAACAACACTCTAAAATTGAAATAGAGGAATCTAAAATTTTATGCTGTTCAATACTTGCTCTTACAGCAAAGTTCTATAGCTTTCTATGCTGTAGAACTTTCTATAGCGTTCTATGGATTTCATGTAATCCAGAATTGAATGTGTGGTGGACTTACATAATTTTACAAGGAATTCCAATCAAGTATTTTAATGAAAATGTACAAACATGCAGTGATACCTATGTAGCTTTTGTGGTGTGTTATTTCTGTAATGTACATTTTCCTACTTCATAACATTGCAGTTCAATTCTTGTCAGAACATGTTAGCAACTTCTTGAAATTTGTAGGTTTGTGCTAGTTTGATGTGTGCACTGCAGATATTTGGCTTATGAGTGTAAAAAAGGTAGAAGTACTGAATTTTGCAGTTGTGTATTTTTTTCTTATATGCATTTCAAGACAGTATTTTTGAATACAATTTTGTTTACATGAGATTCTAGAATTGTTCTCTCTTTGCAGATTTATTGTCAGGTTCCCAATCCAACATGGTTGTAACTTCATAAATAAGCACATTTATAGAATGTTGTAGATAACCCAGTCCAGACAATGAGATAAAGAAATTCAAGTACCCAGACAAACGAACTTCACTTTCACAGTCCTCATTAAACAAGTACATTATGAATGACTGTATTTTTTTAATGGTTTCTAAATGCACATTGAGTATTAGGCTTACTAAGACCCTGACTGTGGAAAGACATTTCTCTAAAACACATGCATGCTTTTTGTTTTCTGATAAGAAGCAAGCTCAGCAGTTTTCACTTTATGAAGAGACCAGTGATATCTCTTGTGAAAGATAGGATGTGACTTTTAAAAAAGAGGAATTTAAGTATTTTTAAGTTAAATTTACTGAGTATTTGCTTTAGTACCTGATGTGTATTTTATAGTTGAGATATCAGCAGTGAATGTAAAAAGAAAGGAAGCTATGTGCCAGTAAGCCAGAAAGTTCTGATTTAACCTACCAATGACCTGACTTTGTTTGTTCAGATGACAGTTCTAAAAATGTGCAAAGAATATTCCCTTTTAATACAGTTATTTGCCACAAGCCATGACCTCACTGCCTGTCGGGGAGCAGGTCTGAATTGGCCCTTTTTCTGATATCGTGACATTGCTTCTGTTGCCTCGATTGTGACCTCTGATTGCATGATACCCCTGAGAGTTCAATTTAATAAGCGTGACTCCTGACTCTTAGCCAGGTCTGCCTTCTTAGGTTTTGTCAGACTCTGCTTGTAGTCTGGTCTACATATGCTAAAACACTGCCTAGGCTGTCATCATACTATGTGAGTTGTGTGCGCTGTATTCGAAACTCTCTTTCAAATGTCTTTCATTTATTGCAAATGCAAATGTTTGTAAAATCTTTCTCGGAATAAATTTTAGAAGTTATTTCTTTCACTTTTATAGCTGCTTGGGAATTTTGGGTTTATACCTTTGTACAGATAGTTACTACTCTTTCACTAAATTACAAAGCATGTGTGTTATCCATGCATCATACTAATTTCTTGCTCCCAAATTTTATTTCCGCTATGAGAGTGTTGTATATTTTATGACTTCCCATACAGTATGTTTGTTCATTATAGAAATACTAGGGGCAAATACCTTTTTCTCATTGTATAATTAGTACAGTCACACAACAGGACAGTCCTGATGAGCACTCAGAGCACTGTAAGGTGTAGTGACTCAGGACTAGGCAGATGAAAGCTGAAGAATCTGCTTGGAATCCAGGAGAAGGTGAGTAGAATTAAACATTTTAAATACCATTGGAAATAAGTTATCTTGGGTTAAGTGACAATTTTGCTACATCATTGCATTCTTTTCTCCTGTTTTCCTCCTCTTCTAGCCAGAATGCTGAAGAAGAGTCGGTGCTGAGACCTGGATGCCTTGAGGGTGATGATGCTATTCATATATTTCTCCAATTTTAATACCCCTTGATGCATTCACAGAACCAGAATATGGAGAAGTTTAATGATTAAAAGGAAGTTTCAAGAACTGTGGTACAAGTTACAGACGAGTTTATATATTTACTTACATGCATTTTCTGTATTCTTATTGTATGTACTCAATGGGTACATTGTATGTACCCATTTTTCTAGCCTCTGTATCAGTACCCATAACTTAGTGCTTCTAAAAAAATTATCATTTCAGAAGAGCAGAAAAATCTTACTGAACGAGATAATGCTTTGGTCTTACTTTTGTAGTTACATTAAAATTTTTCTGTAAATATTACAATTTAATACTTTATTTCTTCAAGTGCTTTAAAGAATTCTGTTAACCTTTTCAATCAGATTAATTTCTATTAAAATTGTTTATTTTGTTCAAAAACTATATTAGGATCTTTCTCATAAAACAATTTATTTTGTATGAAAACTATATGAGGATCTTTCTTATAAAACAAGTTCTATATAAGGCAGAAAATGGGTATTTTCTTCTTACACTCAAACTTGGCAGTGAAATTCTATTCCTTTTCTTCATGACAGTGACTGTTTACAGTGAAGTAAAATCAAGTAAAGTCTTGGTTTCACCAGGTTGTTTTTTTTTTTTGTAGACAAATTCTCATGTAAGATTATGCAGTTTTAATAACTCAATTTAGTCTCTAAATTTTCAAAAGTGATAGTATAATCAACTATTTCCGTCTTCTGGAGTAAATAGTATAAATTGGCTACTGAATTTCCTTAATCTTAAGTGAGAGATTGCCTACCCAATTGAAATTTATGGAATTTCACTGTTCTCTGGATGAGACCTTAATGCTCTGTAAATTTCTGTGCTATTGGCACAGGAGATTAGATCATCAGCTGCAAATGAACAAAGTTACAAGTGAACAACTGTTTTAACCTGTTGTTAGATATCTGGTAAAACAAATTACACTTTTAAATTAATTAGTTATGGCTTTCTTAAAAGTTATTGCAAATATAAACAGAATGCATATGAGGCAACTTCACCTATTTGGAATCATCATGGTATTTAGGTTGTTCCTTCCTTTACAAACAAATTTTATATATATGTACGTAGAAATACATATGTAAAGTCAGTGAGTTGGAGAGTTTGGTATCAAGTTTAGCTGAAAAGTTTAGTAAAAAGAAACTAATTTAAATACACCTAGAATAAGCATAAACTATTTACACTCAAGATTAGGGACAGTTAACTTTTATTCACAAATAGAACTGTGGGGTTTGCGTTCATCTTCCCGCTAGAAAAGAATTTAAATAAAGTTCTAAACAAAATTCTGTTAAAGAACAGGAGGAGTCAGGGCTAATTTATTCCTTTTTTCAACCGATTTCTTCATCCTGTAGGTTAATCATTCAAACCTTCTCTGCATTAATAAATAAAACCTGTGCCATTGTAACTATAACTGATCAATATAAATCAATACAAATTACTCGGTTCCATACCTGGAGATACACTTGAATAAGTGTTGGTTTCTGTGTAAGTATACAATGTTTCAATTCTTGTTTGTTTTCATGTGTTTAGCAGCTGAAAATCACAGTTTAATTAATGAAGAAATCATACAAGTACTAAGCTCCTTGAGACATGTATTGAGAATTAACCTGGGGCAACTCATAGGCAAATTGTGGTTTTCTTTTGCTTTTTTTGCCTGACCTTCTTTACAAATGGAAGGCTCATTTGTTTTAATAGATCTACAAGACACTGGAATTTCATATTGTTTATTGTCTTCCATGATGTATCAACCCATTAAATATAACTCAATAAGAAGAATTAGTACTTTTATGTGTGTATTTATTTGTAGACGCTCGTAGGTTTTGTGTTTATGGTTGCTTTTAAGCTGGAAATAAATATATAAGAATGACACACAATTGGGGATTAACAAATTTTAGATGTAGAATCTTAAGAAAAAGAAAAGATTCCGAGTCAGACTTTTTTTCTATTTAATTCCATGAACATTAAATCAAGTCTTGTTTATACCATGTTTGGCATAATGATAGATCTGATTTTCACTGTTACCTCTTGGTTTTGCTGTGAATTAAATTAAACAGCAGCCTTGCACTCAGAGGAGACTGTGTATTTGACAATGGAGAATAGTTGTGCTGTTACACATTACTGTGCTGACACAGAGCTGTGAATTGTTGTCAGAGTATGTTCATCAAATACCAATAGGTATTTCAAGTCAACATCAGAAATTAGGCCAGAAATAGTTCTGCTCAAACAAAAGAAAAACCTTTCAAATTGAAAAATATATAATATTTTGATCTATCATATATATATATATATATATATTAATTAGATGATATAGATAGAATGGATAATCAATCCAGAGGCCTTCATAACTAAACTACATATTGACAATAGTACAATAATTTCATTACTTCACTTTCATTGTTACTCTGCATTAAGTACCAGTCATGCATGGTACTTGGGCACATCATACGTGTTGATGAGCATGAGCTCTTAAAACAAGTTCTTCTATTGGTCAGATAACTTTCTAGAAAAATGTGTATTCTCAAGAGTAAACATACTAAAAACTCTTATAAAATGAAAATTATGAAGCTGTGGCATAAAATTACGTGTTTTAATTATTCATAGAAAGTATGAGACAATTATTAATGAGATGTAAGTCAGCTTTACTGACTAACTTCCTGCTGCTACCAAGTGATGATGATTTTTTTTGTTCCTTTTAATACTTAGCATATGTATCTTCTTGTCACATAGAAGCCTCCAGTTTTTATTTTGAACAAAAATTTTGTTGGGTTTGAATTTTTCAGTCCCTTTCTTGTACTTTTAAGTTCTTCACTACAAACAAAACCTACCTTAATGGTTGTCACACTCAATAAAATTGATTGTATCGTGTAGATTTTGCCCTCTTTATAGTGAACAACATAGTAGTTAGACCTCCCGCACTCTTAAAAAATGTTCCTTTGTACTTGTTATTTTGAGAATTCCTTTGGAAGATCTTATGTCTTAAATAATTTTACTTAGTTTATTGAATTTGGAGAAGGATATTCCTCTGGTTTGGACTGCATATAAAATGACATCTCTTCTTGCTTGGAAATACCGTTTCATCACTGAGCAACTAAACACTTGTGTTGAATTTCTTGATTGCTTCTGTCATTTAATTTTAGGAAGTGGAAATAGATAGAAATAAAATCTATCAAAATATTCTGTGAAAAAAAAGGGAGGGGGTTGTGTTATGCATCTGTTATTTTTCTCCTCAACAGTACAGTAGAGAATATCCATCTTTAGGGGGTTTATTAATTCCCAAAGTTCATGAGAAAAACTAGAGATAGGGTGTGTACTAGGTAGGTTTGAAATTAGAGTCAAGAAACTGTGTGAGAGTGTAGACACTAAGGATAAACAAAATAGGCTCAATCTACCTCCATTTTATTTACACCTTACATTTACTGATGGATAACTAAGCACTGAAATGCTGAACATATTACTTCAAAATATTATTTTACTCCTCTTGATTTCTTCGGTTTTTCAAGAGCCTTGACTATCCAAAGAACTCTTCATAACTCTTGTCTGTACTCCAGATTCACTTCTCAGCAGATGTACAGAATGGCTGAAGCAGGTACTGTATAGACTACAGAACACTGTGTTCATGGAAGACCAGACAAAAGAATAATGTGAAAGTATGCTATAACACTGTAAAGTCTTTTATGTTCTTTCTGAATTTGTAAACACCTGAGTGGATCCGGAAGCATGCTGATTGCAGGTAGAAGTAGTTTACATCAGGAACTTTTCACTTTCTCTGCATGTGGATAGAGTATCACCTCTGTAGCGTCTTCATTTTTTGTTTTTGGTGGGGATATTTTTGGGTTTTTTTTAAAGAACCAGCTTAATTTTTCAAACATAAAGCAATTCCATATTCAAACAGTCATAAATTAGCAAAAAAAAGTTGAAATGCAGTTGCTTTTGTAGCAACTTCCTATACATACCAGGTGAAATAATTTTCTAGGTTTTTACATCAATGCAGAAAAGTTTCATATGTCTTAAGAAACATCACAATATGAAACTGCTGTTTGTTACAAAGAAAATCATAGAAGATAAATAAGAAATTTTATTTAATGTAAATGGAGGAGTACAGGAAGTGATAATAACCCATTAAAATTGCAAGAGTTGGTTAAATTGGAAGGAACAGTGTTTAATGATGTCTTGATGTCAGTGCTAGGAAAATGAACCTTATGAATCAATTAAAGTGGAAATGTACCATGTTAGAAGAAGAGTAGAAGACGTGACCATTTTAATATAGAGTGGTAGTTTGCAACGTATTTTTATCATCAGAGGGTTGCAATAGAAGTTAAGTAATCAGGATATACTGGAAGAAGTTCTTTGATACTACTGGAATATGAATAGAGTGAAATAACTTCAGATTATGTGTTTTAAAAGTATGCCATTGAGGATGAAATAAGACTTAGATTTGCCTCATTGTGGGAAAAAGAAAACGTTGAGTTTAAACAGTAAACTAGGGACAGATAAATAGTAGTGGTGTATTCTGCAGGGCCAGGACCGAGTAACAAAATAGAAAATCATGGGAAGGTACAAGTATGAAATCCTATTTGCCTTGAATTCAGAAGCTGAAATTTGTACTTTTTCCGTGGTTTAGGAATCTCAACTAAAGGATTCAGCTTTTGCGTAATCTAATAATAAGACATTATTATTAGAGAGAACACAGAAAGCAAAGTCTGAAATATGATAACTGCTGAAATAGCATTAACTGGTTGGTGAAGACATTAGAGAAGAAAAGGAGGTTTGCAGATCAAGTAGTAATATAGTAGGCCTTATTTGTAGTTTGAAAAAAGATACAAAATACCTGATAAAAAGAGAAAAAGAGGTCAAGTTTTAGGAAAAAATCCCCTCTTTTTAATTTTTTTTTCCTTTCAGTAGCTATTTTTATAATTTTTGGAAGACATTCTCTTGTACATTGATCAGCACTCCCATGTTCAAAATTCCTTCTTGATTGATAATTGATGAAGTATTTGATTAAGCATTTTTAAGCATCAAAAATTATGTAAGTCATAACCTGAGGTAGTATTCTTGTGGTGCAATTCTATTTCATCTTTTGTTCAGCTGTGAACTCACTCAGACACTACTATAAATATTTTTGTTTCATTCATTCTGGTCCTAGAGATGGGAGTTGCTATAGTCAGAAGTCACACAATGAAAAAATACTTTCTAAAATTAACCAATATGTCAAGAGAAAATGTTTTTAAGGTAGAAATGTATGTAGCCCATTATCTGAAAATTCCAGACCTGAGTTGTAGATAAACATTATCTGAGGGTGCTGTAAGTTTCAGTAAGAACTCTGTACCAATTTCTGCCATGTTATGCTGCCAACTGTCTGGAAGTCACATATATATTTCTACTATAAATGTATTCACAGAGTACCTGTAAGCATGCTGAGGGCACTCTAAATACCATTCTTTTTCCAAAACAATCTGGGGCCTGTTGTGATTGCTATGTAATGGATGGCAGCATTTAGTGACTCCTGACAAAGTACACTTCTGACAAATGTTCTGACAAGTTCTCTGTGGAAAAAAAGAAATTTCTCTTTATTTCTTTTACATTCTAGTATATGGGTGGCTTTTGGGAGTGAAAGGCAGTGAGAGTTGTAATTTTTTAATTGTTGTTTTCCTGTCTGTTTACAAATACTTCACTTTTTTGCCTTAATAGCTAGAGCAACTCATGTCATTCTTACTTTCTGTTCTGTGTGTGTATTATACAGACTGTATCAGAAATAAGGCTTTTGTTGTTGTTGTTGTTGTAACATGAAAAAAATGAGATACAAAAGTTGGATTTTAGATTTGGGATTTCAAGGTAATTTATAAATGTGTAATACAGATATTATATAACTGTATAGAAGATAGTAGAAATTATAAATCCTCACAGGGTAGATAATTTTAATTTTCAATAAGAATTTTTTTTTTTTTTTTAGATTTTGTGAATTCATACACATACTTACACACATATGCCCTCATGTTATGTATTTCTGACCAATCATTTTTGCCACAATACTGACAGAGAAGAAAAATGTAGTATATTAATAGCATAGACAATGACTTTATACCCAAGTTCAGCTACTTAATTCCTGTATTAAGAACACTGATTCCAGAATACATATTGAGAAAATTAACTCTGGTGACAGATTTTTTTTTTTATTATGAGAGGAAAACCTAGAATGCTGAAGAATTTCCAAGCCCTTCTTTCACATTGTAGGTCTTAGGTTTCTTATCTTCTATTTGTGTTGTACTTCCTATGAAGCAAGGTTTGAAGTGATTTAAATCACCTTCTAAACACAAGATTTGAAAGGTTCAGTACAGTGCAAACATGCAGTTTTCAAGAAGCATGACGTATAAAAGTTAGACCTTTTATCTTCCCGTCATCAACAAATAGACTTGGAAAAAAATTACTGTGTTGAATCAGGTTCTTTAGCATACTCTTGCATATGAATTGATGAAGCGTGGAATAATTGTAATTTACAACAACCAGGATTGGTGTTTTCTAGGCACAGAACTTGAGTTCACCCTGAATGCAGACATTGTGTAACCATCCTCCTTCCCTTTATATGCTGGCTTGTTAACAACCCTTGTCCTAGCACTGGGGATCATGGGTTTTGAGTACCCGTTGTCCTGATGAGATTTGAATCTCCAGCTTCCACATGCCAAGCTATTCCCTTGGCTGGGTTTCAGTTCTCTTTTATTAGTGACAGCTACAGCTGAGGGCACAAGATCCATATATCTTGAAGGAAAGAAAGAAAACTGACTCCATGTTGAACTAAGGGCACTTCTCCTGAAGTAGTTCATAGATTCTTTGCCCTTCTCCCTTAGCTCTCTTAACAGATTACCCAGTGATAGTCTTATTTAAAGCACATAATAGCATCTGTTTCTTAAACTGAACATGAGTCGTGTCTCAGAGCATACTCAACAAACAGATTTGACTGGTGAAGGATGACATTTTTCTGGATACCAAAGTTCAGGTTCTTACAGGTTTGCATGTGAATTTGGTGACTCAGAAAAGATTTTGTTACTTTCCTATAATACACAGTTCCAAAGATATTTCAGATGCCAGGTCTTTTCTAAGTTCTCCCTATTCAGATGCTCAAATTTTGTAGGAAATTGCCAGTAGGTGGCCCTGACTGCTGCGTTGTATATGGCCTGTGTACAGTATCTGTGTGGATGATTATTTGGCAACACCTAAAAATTACTGTATTAATGCCAAATGTGAAGCAATTCCAATCTTAAATTATCAACATATGTGACATGTAAAAAAAAAAATGTCTAAAAGATTGAAGTCTTAGAGCAATAATCTAATGAGGGTATGATACTTTAAATACCTCTGAAATTAATTTGGGTTTTGATGCCTTCTTTGATGTATTTCTATTTTCTTTGATAGTCTTAGAGTTGTCTGCATTTAACAGTTAAAGATTATGGATCTGATCCATTTCAAAGATGCAGAAAGCTTACAGCTCTTTGGAACTTCTATGAATGTTAATACCTCTACAAAATCAGGTCCAGGTTTTTAAAAAACACATAGCCCTAACTTAAGAAAGCTAGTGAGCAAATGCATGTTAATGATGCTGTTAGACCAGATTCTTGAATGCATGATGTTCATAAGTGGAATAGAAAAGTGATAATGCCGTGTTTTAATTCATAACATAGACTTTTTTTTTTTGTAAGAATTAAAAGCTAGATATTACTTTTTAAAAGCAAGGATATGAGTATGTTCCAAATAAGAAAATAGAATACAGTTTTCTGCAACATTGTAAATAAATTATTGAAGATCATCTGCCCATTTGAGAAAAAAAGCCACTATTAACACGATTATGAACAAGAATATTCTGTCTAATAGCATATATATAATTTTAAGGAAGAAAACCCTATTGTTTGCACATTTATTTTGGTGACATTTTTGTTTCAGTCAAGTTTCAATAATCAACATGAAAAAATAAAATAAATTCAACTAAAAGTTTATTAAATAAAACCAGTTGTGTTTTGAACCTAATTAAATCAAAAATTGAAACTGCAACTAAGGAAAATTATTAAAAATAATTTTGGAAAATAAATTACCAAGTTAAAATTATTCATATTTTTGTAAGCTTTATTATACCTTACAAAAGTATGTTCATCTTCTTTCAACCATTGCTGACACACAGACTCAGACATGAACTTCTAATGGTGGTTTATCCCCTATATTGATTTCCCTTTAAATAGACAAAAAGATAGAAACACTTTAGTGGATGCATAAATAATACAAATAATTTTAATTGCAAGACATATTTATACTTAGAAAAATGGTAACACTGGGCCAACTTTTCTATAAAGAAAAAAATGAAATATGTTTTCTTTGGAGATTATTCGTCATTGGAGAACATATATGGAAGGCTTAATCTCCACATGAAATGCTATTACGAGGTCTCTCGCAATGTGTCTTACTCTTGTTATAAATCAGCATCTGTCTTCGAATGAAGAACTGAAAGAATATCAGTGTAGTTGTGGATTTGGAACCTATAAATTTTCAAAATGTAAAGGTTAGTTGGTACTCCTGAACCAGGAAGGCAATATCATAAATTTGGAAAAAAAATAAATAGTTCCCATTTTAATAAAGGAAGCTGATGAACAGTGTAATTATCAGTCTTTTAATATTTGGCACTGATTAAGTAATTCACTGCTTGACTTTTTTAGTCAGCCCTCACACCCTCATTTGCATTGATACAGTGACTGTCTATCCAAGATTTTCATTTTCTTTCTTCCTAAGGAGGTAAATGAGAGTTCTTTACATCAACTAAGGATAAATTCTTCTGCCTAAGTTCTAGTCGGTGAGTGACTAGCGAGACATATATGACTTTATATTCTGGACCAGTACCTTGCCTTGAACACATTCAGCATAAGGAATGGATTTGGTTTGAATAGAGATTCCCTATAATAAGGCAAATAAACAAAAAAAAAATTGTATTTCAGACTATGAAATAAGCAGCTTTGATACTTCAACCTAGATCTAAAATTTGACAGCAATGAGCTCATGGCACAGCTAGGTAAAATGCCAGTGAGGAGCTATATTTTGCAGTTTATGCAAAGTAAATGATAAGTTTAAAAAGTACTATCAGTAATGTACCAAACTCCTTAAGAGCTGAACTGGTGAATATCCTAAAACTTCAGTTTATAATGTCAAAACATGAATGAAAACTCTGGCACTTCTGATATCTCTGTCCCCACCCCCTGCCATCCCTTTGTAGTTCCTGAAAGTTAAATCCTCCATAGTGAGCAAATAGGCTTGATGTTAAGTGGTCTTTGCTGGTTCAAGTGTTCCTGCAGTTTACTAAAAACCTTCTAGTAGCTGCCATATTCACCTATCAGTGAGGAAAGGAGAATCTTTGAAAGAAAACAAAAAAGGAATAGTTAGCAGCAGGGATGATAACTGTGTTATCTGAAATGACATCAAAGAGGAAAAAAAAAACATCTGTACCAAAAAAAAAAAAAAAAAAGGAAAAAAGTTTTCAAATGTCTCATAAAAGCTCTGAGTTGAAGATGCTAAAAAGATATAACCAATACAGTTGATGTGTAAGGGTAGAAAATAAAAAGATATTCTAATCCTTGAATGTTGCCATGCAACAGTGATGGCTGTTCTGCGCCCTCTTCCAATTCTGGCATCCTCTTCCTGATGCTTCTAACCATGTCTGCTATTCAGCAGAATGGTCCGAGAGCTGAAGAATCTCCAGAACTGTATGTTTGGTTTTTTTTTTTTCCCCATAATGTCACTGTTTTATTTTCTATCTTTAGATATCTTTTGTGATCCAAAAGGAGGTAGTAATTTCTGAAAAATAATATCATAGATGCACTTGTTTTGGAATCCAAGTCAGAAATTGCCATTAAAATGTCTTAAATGTCTTAATAGTTCATATTAGTAAAAGACAGATAAGACTAATAAGATTGCCATAAGTCAACTCTTGCATATAATGGTGATTTGTTTTTTTAATGTTATAGATTGCTAAGTAGAATTGTAAGTATAAATGATTGCATATTTTTAATTATGGAAATAGCGCAATAAGCAACATTCATGGCAGCTGTGACAAGCAATTTATGTATAATATATGTTTCTATATTAATTTCATTTAAAAGGATACATTTATTTCCCAATAAAATAAATTTAACCAGAAGGCTGATATTACATCCCAAAAGAGAAAACAAACCATAAAATTAAAACTAATATAAAAGTATTTCTTCAATATATCTAAAAAAATTTTAACTAGTGAGACTCTGCATGAAAATTAAGTAATTGCCTTTTTTCTTTTCCAAGAAGCCATAGGTTCCAAGTTTCTCTAGAAAATCTTAAAGAAAGTGTTTTTTAAAATAATGATGAAAGACAGGAGTATCTCTCTTCCTCCCCAGGTAAAAAAATTTCTCAGCTGGGTACTACTTTAGATGAGAAATTACAGAGAAAAGACTTCACATACCAATGGCTTCATGCACAGCTTTTGAATTATGAAGCAGCCAGTTCCAGAAATACAAAGTGGTGAGGTCATCGCCTTTAAATTAGATTTTTTTTTTATTTTAAATTTGTCTGATAAAGTGAAACATAAGTTAATGGTTCTAAAACAAACATGACTTTGCAGTTAGCAGACAGTACACCATATTTCTGAGTCCCAAATACGACAGCCTTTAGAACTGGCTTAGTAGTCATTGTATAGATACTTCCACATTGAAATTGAAATTATAAAGTATTATAGAGTCTTATCATAAATTACTACTTAGTTTTACTTTAACAATGAAGTGAGTTTTAGACTGTAAAGAGTGTAGAAAAAAGTGCTTATTCATCATATATTTTAAATTGTTATTGGTATATCTTATGGTTTTATGTAATTAAGTAAACTGTAACATTAGCTATATTGTTAGATTTGATTAAGGAAGTAAAAAATACTTTTTAAAACTAAATAGTATGTATTTGTATTTTGTCTTCAAAACATAAACCCAGCGTTTACATCTTTATACTACACTGTACTAAAATGTTATAAACATGTTCCTTCTATGTTCAGTTTTGATTATTAAACAGGTAAAATGTCAATACAATTAGGGGAAAGTTTCATATTACCTAAACTAACATGAAGACACAGTAAGTATATTTTGGTCATAAATTCAATATAAGGCATTAGTATCTTAATGAAGTCATTAGTAGACACAATGCCAAGTATCTCTAAGAAAACCAAACAAATTGTCAGTTGGCAAGCAATGGGTTTAGTATATCAATTTTATCATTATTTTCATTAAAAGTGTATTTATAATTAAATGGGCAGCTAATTGTTCTGTCTTGTGCAGAAAAATATGCCACATATCCTGCTTATATCAATGACTGTACAAATTATATTAAAAAACTTGTTCCTTAGGAAATATTTATCTGACTTTGCAGAAATATTTATCTTTCAGTCATGATCCATAATAGAGAAATACTCAAAGTGTTTGTTTAAGATAACTTCCATGACTTTTAGTTTGAATGAAAATGCTGGAATACAACATGTAATGATGTTAGAAAGTAAGACACAGAAATTTATAAAAAATTTTCTTAAATATTATTGTGCTACTTCTGCTGGTGTATGCTATGCCCTAGTATTTGTACTGACTTTTTAAAGATCATGATATCATTTTTTAATGTGCCAAAAGTCCAACTGATCTCCATTCAAACTTCATTGGTAGACAATTTAGGACAGCTGATATATTTATTCAACTGAAAATAATTTTATTCCTACAAAAAGTAATATGAAAACTGGTTTTTCTCCAATTTATGTCAACACATACAAAAAGTCATGCTGGTTAGAATAGTTTAATTTAATGTTCTATCATTTGAATAAACAGTTGTTAATTACTTTTTAAATCAACTACAAAAAGATTAATAGTAATTGCTCTGATACTTTACCAGTTAATATTAATTTCTCTGATGCATCTTAATTGTGGATTAATTATTAAATAATTAAGCAGGATTGTTTCCTGAGAAGATTCTGTGCAGGTATTTTTAGTGAGCCCAGTACAGTGGGAGTTACTGAAATTTCTATTCTACATTTTTCCCAGCTGTCGTTTTTTGCCTGAAATAGATCCTGCTATATGTGACAATAGACAAGTACAACTTGTGGTAAGAACTTGTTTCTTTGTGGGATTTTGCAGAATTCAGGTATTTCCAATCTGTATCTCGTATAAAAAAAGGAGAATTTTTTTGCTTAATGTAATTCTGTAGTGTTAGCTCTGGTTGGCAATCGAGTCATCCACTCATGGAGATCAGAAGAAAATCTTTTAGCACAAAATCCCATGCAGGTGCATTGGGTTCTAGCTTCATGATCTGACACTGAGTTTGTTTTTAAGACATCAAATGCTACTGTGTGCTTTTTAAAGCTTCTAAATCTGCATTTTCAAAAAAAGTTGAAAAAAATTAAATATGATTTAGTACCAACTACATTATTTAATGAAAATGTGTATCTTGTCAATTGAACAACTTTAAATAGTCTCAAATTCTGTATCTAACATACCTACATCATTCTAATATGCCTTCAAAATCATTTATTGAAGTAGAGTAAGCTGGAATTGTACATTAATATGGTGACATTATTGACAACATTGCATGAAGTCAGACTTATTCCTACAATTTCTTTTTTATATTTTTTTAGATATTAAAATGCCCTCTGCTCTTTTCATGATTCAGTCTTTTTGCAGCATTTTAAAAAATTGGATTTTCTGAAAGAGGTAGTCATGTAAGTTGGCAGGGGGGGAAATATGAGCAATTTAACAATCTAAAGATTTACAAAATTGAAAGATTGTGTCAGAGATACCCAAAAGTTCCTTTAATAGCAAGCAGTTGTGATGCCTACAGGCCAATATATACTCACTCCATTTCTATATATATGTACTTTACACTTTAATGCCAAATTAGCAATATTCTTATTGATAAAATTTTGTATAGTTTGAAAAATAGGGCAAAAGTTTAGAAGCTAGGCAGAATTAGTATTTTTTACTCATATACGTGAGGTAAAATATTGCATAAAAAGTATTTCCGAGTTAGATGATGTGTCATATGATTCATTTTGTTTTCTGAGCAATCTTGTCCCTTTCTAGCCTCTTCTTTCTTTAGCTTCACAACCTATGCAATTTGCATGTTTTAAAAATGATTCCATAAACTCTCATAATATTCACCTTTGAAAAAATTGCTTTTAAGCCTTTTATGTTTCTGTTACTGTTTTCTTTAAGACAGATTTTTTCAAATATTTTTCTCTGGCAACTGCATCTAATTCTTGGGTTTTTCTAAAATTTAAAGGGCTGAAATCATGAACTAAATGACTGTTGTAGGGTTTGATTGCAGCAGTTATATTAATAGTTACTTTAGTTACTTGTAAGGTGGAGTCTAAATCAGAAATTTGACCAAATCATAATTTAATAATGCTATCTAAATTACATATTATGTAATTATTGGTAAGCATATGTGCACATAGGTGGATTGTATGTTATTTAGACTAAGCGGTTCTGTCCACAAAATACTGCTGCAATCCCGCAATAGTATTATGTGGTGTGCCCACATAACTGGCAAAGTTATGGAATTGTCATAGCCTGTGCCACATAATAACATAGCTGTTCCACATGAATGAAATAAAGAGAAAAATGCAATAGAGGGTTCAAAAAAGAGAAAATAGAATAAAATGTATCTCTGATGCAGAAAGCAATACTATACAGGCAGTCAAATAAAGATGTGGTTTGTACACACAGATGGCTGGAGAATTTTGGTTTTGAAATTTATATGAGTTCTCTCTTTAAGGTTAGAATGTAAACGTACTCCTACTGCTTTGGCACAGTAGCTTATTTAAAAGCTATGAAATCATGGTAAAAATCAAGTCAACAGCTGCAATCATTATCAAAAAGATTCTTGTAAACTGAAAGAAAGTGGAAAATATGTATTAAAAGCAAAGAGAGAGAGAGAGCATTAGAAGAGGAAAGCATTCCTGGGCACTTCCAGTAGTTTATTCCTATGCTTGATCATGAAGTTTTCTGATGTGCTAGACAATCCCTGCTTTTTATGTGCTCCAGAAGCCTGCATTCTGAAAGTTTCATATGGTTTTCTAAATTATATTTTTGCACATTCCAGTAATTTAAGACTTTATTTTTCATGGATACTAAATTGCATTTCAATGGTTGCACATAAACAATAAAGTCTTCTCACTGGAGATTATTGCTTTGGAGTAACCTACAGTAATTCTGAGACCTTATAATGTTAATCTTGGTCATTTTGATGATTTTTCTCACTAGTAATACCATAGAAGTGCTTAGGAAGGCATGTTGACTTACAATTTAAACTATTTTAATTTAATATGATTTTGTGGAATAACAAGTAGGATAGACTTCCTGATTCTTTTTGTATGAAGTTTAAGTTACCTACAGGGTTAACTCCTTCACTATTGATCAGTATCTCCAATCACTTAGATGTAACTTGAATTCAAAAGCACCTTTTATCTCTGATGGTTACAGAATGTCTTGATAATTTTACCTAGAAATAGATAAATATACAGATGTAAAGCTGTGTTCAAGGCAAAGCTTCCTCCTGTAAGAAAGGTTTGTGATAATAAAAAAAATGGCGGAAAGTCTGAAGAGTTAACTGTGGTGATCACTACAGATGGAAGTCCAGTTCTACAGTCTGCAAAAAACTATGCCAGTATCTTAAGTCTCTTCCAAATTTTGGTTCTAAGTCATAAATGAAAGAGGGAAGGTTTTAAGTACCTCTAGAGGGCTTTCAGTCAGCTTCTTTAAAAAGCCAGAATTAAGTTTGCTGCAGTGATTAATACAATCTTAAATATTACTCTGACTGTAATTGGGTGAAAACACTTAACTTTATTTGAAATGAAATAACAAATATTTTACATCCGAGATCATGACAGCCCTATTAAAATCTAGCATACAACCCTGAATATTGTTGTCTACAAGATGATGAAGCCTTAGTTTCTGTGATGGTAGGGATTGGATAATAATACCATAGAAAGGCTAGCTGTATAAAATTCTATGTCCTCCTGGATATTTGGGAATTTGGACATTAAAAAATCTTTTGTTGTGTATTGAAACAGGTTAGACAGAAATAAGAATGATCACTTCCATTGGTTTGAATCTCTTTGAGCATCACAATCTTTGCATTATTTCTACTAATGAAAGACTAAAATCTTTCAGTTTGAAGATTTTGAACATAGGAAGCTCTAACAAGCTTAAAGCAACTGTAAATATTAAGGCAAAAAAAATTAGAAATAATTGGCAGGATAAAACATTTTTTTTCTAAGTTTCTTGGCACTGCTGTGGAAGAGAAATTAAAATATTGATGCTAACAGCAGTAATAAAGACTAGCTGTGCAAAGCAAGACTTTAAATTCCTCGTCATTAAACATAAAAGGTAAGCATCAGAAAACAAGGAATAAGCTTTCTGTGTGGACACAAAGGGTATGCAATCACTAAGGAAGAGTGTAAAATCTCTGTATCTCTGGAGTTTTTGATTTGAAAATGCATAGACTTTTTAATGAATTTTACATTAAACAGTGACTGAGTAAAGACAAGGAAATGAAACAGGTCTCCATTTCATCTGAGCTTTCTAAGTTAGACTGGACTACAAAGCCAGTCTGCATTGGTGCAATGCTGCTTTTGGTACAGTGAGGTAGTTTGAACAGGAAGTCTGGAAATTGTCTCCTCCAGAATGGCCTACAACTTCATAGTAACAGCACTTTCCTGAGAAAAAGGGAGCTGTGGGGTTTAGCCCCCTGAGGAAGGGGTTGAGACCCAGTCTCTTGAAACCTAGTTGAGCAGTCTTGCTACTACAGTGTTAGGCAAAAGTTTAGTGACATTACCACTAGGAGAGTCTTTCCTTTCCTGTAGTTTGTTTTTATGTTAAGAAGAAATACCCAGTTAGACACCTAGCTTCTGAAAGACAGCTAACTCTTCAGCCCAGAGAGAGGAAAGATTTAATCTGCTTTTCTGGACTTCACTTGTGAAGGGCCAGAGACTAGAAAAGTATATCCTTATGTTCAGTACTTCAGCTGACTGACTCTATGCTGGGGATTTTGTAGACTGTTCATCAGCAGTGTCTGATTTTTTTCCCCATCATTGTTACTGGGCCTCAGTATCTAGTTATTGTTAGAGGCTGCTTTTGGTGCTGAATAGCTTTTTGTCACATTCTTCAGTAAATGTGAAGTTATTTCTGTGAAAATAACAATCTGCAATCTACAGTGGGTGGTATCTTCCAGGTCAATTTTCAATCTTTGCCCTACATGTTCCCAAAACAGCACTGCTAAAATGAAATATGATTTTCATTTTTCTTTTGTCATATTTGTATGCAGGTAACATGCCTCATGGCAAAACATACCACTACTAGATTTTGAAAGTTTATAATTAATATAATATTCTTGCCTAAAGTATAATTAAAATGCTGTCTGATGGTTATGGTTAATTAGCAAAAACCTAAAAGATTAAATTACTCACTGGGGCCTTGACTGATTGAAATGATACGTGTCCTGGATAAAGCATAAATATTGCAGGAAATAATCCAATATGACATCTCTGACATTCAGCTATAACTTAAATTATAGACTGGTCAGTAAATGATCTTAAGCTCTTTAAGGTTTCATCAGCCCTCTGCAAGATTGATTTTCTTCAAAGTTACTGTACTAAAATGTTTTCTTTTGTTGTTGCATTGACTCAGATCACAAACCACAATTTTAAGATCGGCTCTTATTTACTAAAATACTTTGACATAGTGCATTTGTTCAGCATAGGCAACAAAAAAGGATTGTGGTATCATTTTGAAGAAGGTTGTTTGACAGACCGTGTTTGTTTATTTGGAGTAATGTGAGCTACATTCAGAAAATGTTATATTTTGTTTCATGATTGTGTACGTTCTCTCCCACTGCTTCCAGGCAAGCTCTGTAAGCAGAGAAGACATGGATTTAGACCTTGTTTCCATGGCCAGTGGAAGTGCTTTGACTAAGAACAGAGAAAAAAATACACCACCACACAGACACTCAGCAAGATCCTCGAGTAAGTTATGGTTCTTTTCACTATCAGTATTAAAGGTCACTTTAAAATGCTAGGTAGAACTGAGCATGCTTGGAATCCTTAATAACATATGCTGCTTATCTTTCTGTTTCTTTTTTATCTAATGCTGTTTCATACATTTACTACAGTTCTGTTTAAAAACTTTAATATCAATAGACTTTCCTCTTGTGATTTTAGTGGGAAGTTCCCTGTGATGTATTGTAGGTTTTCTCATATCTGAGTCCAGAGACTTTCTTTTCCCTAAAGTATGAAAAAGACTTTTTTTAATCTTCCTCTTTTTTTTTTTTTTTTTCCCAAAAGAGCTTTGAAAAATGCATCTTTTGTTACCTGGAGTGCCAGAACACATATAATAAATCAAGGCACAGATTTCTGTCATATTGATTACCAATTATGCAGCAGCAGAGAATCCTTTTAAAGCCTTATATTTTTACCACTCTAATACCATAGAAGGTAACAAAAGAATCTATATAGGAAAAAAAATCCTTGAAGGACATAAAATTTTAACATTTTAAGTTTCATGTCTTATTTTGTGTAATAAAGCTAAAGAAATGTTAATATATTTCTGATAATATGACATACTATATTTTTCTATTTGTGCAGAATTTTCTTTTTCAAATAAATAAAAGCATAAGCCCCCCAAAAGCACATTACAGAAAGTATAAGCTGTATCAACCTACTTTGGCAAAATTATCAAAATTCCTAAAACTTTTTTAGTAGTGAAGTTGCTTGAAATGTTGTCAAAACAAGAATCAGGTATTTCATATAATTTATAGATATAAATTTCTGGACTCATGTTTTGATTATGTTTTCATATATGCTGAATTTCCACTTTCAATAAAAAAAATCGAGTAAAACATGTAAAAATACTTGAAATCTCTATTTTTCTGACATGCTTTATACAGGCTTTAGAATAAAGATTTATTTATATTACTTCACCACAAGCAAAATATAATAGTTGCTCAATATATTTGTGCTTATTCATTTGATTTATTGTCCTAAAATTAGATTACATAAAATTTATCATCATAGTCTAAGTTAATTGTACCAATGGAGAAAGACCATAGTTCTGTCTTTGTGCCTGCCATCTTGGAAAAGAACAAATTGTGTCCTTAGTTTTCTTGTTTCTCTCCATTGGCTAGTGATGAAGCCACACCATTTAAATTAGATGAGATTCCTAACTGCTAAGATCCTGAATTTAGGTGAGATAACTCTAAACTACTGATGTCAATGACGAAATTATCATTATATTATATATCCTTATATTATATTATATATCATTATATTAATATATCCAAAATAGAATGTGTCCAGATCTTGAATAATTGAGTTAAGTAGTATACACTGCATTCATATTAGTGTATAACTGTTGTTTAGACTGTAATGTATATTGTAACTTCATCCAAAAATAAATAAATTAATGTGAACTCTTTCAACATGTAGAACTTGCCTGTGTGGATCTTGGGAACAGATGTTTCTTTAGGAAAAAAAAGTGTCATTATACCTTCAAGAAGGAGAGATTAGGAAAGAAGCAAGAAAGACCAATTGTCAGTCATAAATGTGGGGGGGGCGGGGGTAGAGAGAGAGAGAGAGAGTTTACAGTGTCTGCTAATATATACTTTCAAAAGATACACATCTATTACACCATACCTACATAATCATTCTGATTTCAGTAGTCTAGTAACTAAGGAAAAAAAAGCCCAGGTCTTAAGTCTTTTAAAATATGTTTCTGCATATGTGTCTATGTAAATTTTATCATCATGGATTTAAGAAATTAAACAGTGATGAAACATTCAATTGTATCACTTATGATAGAATAAAATGAAACATTACTGTCACCTTTTTACAGTTCATATGCAGTATAAAAACATGTTTATTAAATTATTTCTGTTTGCCAAAGATTTCTGCTTTTCAATGATGAGAATAAATCATTAGCCCCATGATATCCTTAATCTGAAAACATTATAAATTTGCCTTTACTGAGAATGTATTTGTTATAAAATGCTTTCTTGTTCTATAGTCCCTCTTGGTTTTGCCTTCTGAAATATTAAATGAAAATTTCTAGGAACTGTTTCAGTGATTTAGTAGGTGTATTCCCTTTGAGTTAACCTGCAGTTGTATTGCAGATTATTATAAAGATGCTGTGACTTTAGAGCTGATGTCATTCCAATAAATTCTTAAATCAAGTTCTTGTACCATTTTTTCAGGATATCTCAACCTCAATAATTTGATAAGTTTTAATTAATATAATGTTACTGAGTTCATTTTCTGACATCCATAGTTGTGGTTGTTCCTCAGAATTCAATTATTGTTGGGAATCAAGAGCTGTTATTTGAGAGTATCATACATGTTTCTTATATATAACTTGTCATTTAGAAATTGTATCAATAAGTTGTTGAGATCTTACAGGCTGAAAAGTAAAGTCTAGAAATACAGAATAATGAATTCTTAAATATATTTACTTAAGAAATCCTTTCAAATTCATGTGATACTGAAATAAATTTTTTATATATATATCCCTTATATATATATATGTATAGGGAAATGTATGAATTATCATGTCTTTGTTAAGACAAAACATACAACACATCAAAGTTATTATCTTTTAATTTACAGGGGATTTTAGAAAGGCTAAGTAAGATTTTAAGAAATAATTTTGTGAATTTCCCAACTTTTATGTTCTTTCTATAGACCTTTTTTTTTTCCAAAGGCAGGTTTTTTTTGAATTCTGGAATAAACAATTTTAAGTTTTTTTTAAAAGCCAAATTTCCTATTTTTTCTGAAAAATTTGAATGGGATAGGTTAATCCTAAACTAACTTAATTCTGTTTTTTGATAAAGCTAAACTAATTAAGTAATAAAAGAAATGGTTCTAACATATTATATCTCAGTTTAAGGAAAGCATTTGTTTACTTAAAAGTATTTGATTTGTTTCCCTGTTACATGTTCAAAGGGAAAACTAGCTGTTCATTAAATTGGCCAAATGTTTTAAAAAACTGTATAACCTAAAGAAAGAGTAGCCATTGTTCAGCTGGATTAAATAGTTATCTGTTTCATTTAGGACTTTGCTTCTGTTAAGGGCCAGCATGTTATGATCTAAGGACATGGTTATGTTCTAGAAGGAATATAATATTCCTTCATATAGATAGTGCTTTATGCCCCCAATAACTACTTTTTCCTTTCTATTTCTTGAGGTCGTTTTTTTTTTTTTTTTTTGAGTGAGGCTGGTTGGAGGGGCAGGGAGGTTTGACCCTTCTTTGTAATTTTTATTAACTCCATAAACATTGTGTGAACTTCTGGTTGTATTTTTTGTTATAATACTTTCCTGAACATTAGTACTGTAGTCAGCATTAAGTTGCCAGATAAGCATAGAAATATTTTGCAAGAATTAGAAGTTAAGCATTTTTTATACCTAGCTAGAAAGTATGGTTTTTTGTATATCCTAATATCCAATTTGTGAGTAGGCTATGACAATCAACTGCCTTCTATCATCCTAATCTGTTTCTGGCCAACCAATTTGGACCTTTAGATGAGTCTCCTACATATTTACATTGTCTAACTGTCATCACAATTTTGTGCTTTTCTTTTCTCTGCAAATATAAACTTTTATTTTCATTATATTTGCCTTGGGAACTGCAATCTTCTGACCAAAATTTGCAAGTGAAATGCAATGGGGGCTGTGCCTCTAACAGTTGTTTAAAATACTGCCCAGAATTCTTAATTCTTCCCTGAATTCTAGCTTTTCAGGAAGCCTTTGATATCAGTAAAACTGCTTTCCAGGGGAAAAAAAGAAATTAAATAAATTAGAACCTGAACCTTGTCATTCCTTTATTACCCTTAGTTTAAAAAAATGGACCCATGTATATCTCCACTAAAAAACATTCATCAGTTCTAGTTCTCCAGTAAATTCAAGCTTTATATTCTGCTTTATATTCTGCTAGTGAATATAAATTAATGAAGTTTACATTTTATACTTTCTTAGAGTGAAAAGTCTTCCAACTCAGAAAAAAACACAGTAACTTTTTTTTCACGTTCCTTTTAAATCTTACTTATTTCTTCTTGCTCTTGAAAGAACCCCCACCTTGATTTTTTTTGCTTCCCTTTCTTTCACAATGAGAGTTGTTAGAAACCCTTCAACTTTGTTATAAGCAGTGTATGGTAGAGCTCCACTTTAAAAAATTCCTGCTTTCCTGTTCCTTTCTTCTTAGCATCACTATTGTCTATGCATTCTACTTCAAGAACTCCTATCTTTCATTTAGGATTTGTAAACTCTTTCTATGTACCATCTCATTTTTAAGCTCTCTGTGAATATGCTCATATTTTACAGAGGGGTTTCTTGTGCATATTTCTTTCATACATGCATATTTTTCTATGTATTGGTTAACTATCAAACAACATATTTACAGCCTCGTACTCTTCTACTAGGGCTTGGGAGCTCTTCAGTTTGGGTTTTTTTTAAACGAAAACAGCTTGAAAAAAAAAAAGCCATTTCAAGACATTGGCTTATAGCTCAATTGGTTATCCACATTAGACCAATAATAAGGATTTCTGTCTTATGATTTGGGTAAATAATACTCAGTTTAATGTTTCCTTTGGTGTGGGGTGTTTGTCAAGTCGATTCAAAAATATTTCCCAAGACAGTGCACTGAAATGTCCAGTAATTTATGTTAGGCTACTTCAGATTTTTACACTGGGTGGTAAAGATGTGTCTATAATATCTTCTTTACCAGGCATTCTTTCTTTCCTTGTTTTTTTTTCCTTCTAATTTTTCTCTTTTTCATTGCTGCTTTTCCACAGCTGTGTTCCATAATCCTTTCTTTTACTATGAATGGTTCTTGTTTCTGTCCTCCAACTTATTCCAGCATAAGATTCCCCTCCCATCCACTCATCTTTCCCACATATACCATCAAGTCTTCTGTTTGTTTCTACAGATCCTGGCCTGATTACTTTTTTCCTCTCGCTCTCTATTTCTTTTTGAATCCAGATTATTCCTGATAGTATTCCTCAGATTCATCATCTTCTAGTTTAGACCTCCTCCAAATATAGCCTGGTTTAGTGTACTATTTAGGCATATCTTGAGTCCAGTCTCTTAATGTACTTATTCTTTGTGTGCTTTCTTATTATTACCTGTATTTTCACTTCTTTTAATTTTGTTAATTCTGAGAGTTAGGAACCATCTAGTGCCCCGTAATCCATCTTCTTTATTCTTTTACAGTTCTCTTTTGCCAAATCACAATTTTCTTCTTCCCCATGTTTTTCTCCCTGCTCTGTGTCAGTTTCTTTTTCAAGTCATTCTAGTCTCTTGTGCCAGCTGTGCCAGGGCATTGTTTACCAAGTTAGATTTAGTTTCCCTCACCTTGATTCTGAGTCAGTCTTATTTCTCTCTTGGATTTTACTTGCAGCCCTTTGCCTCTTCTGTCAGTCTTCTTCCTGTAAGAGTTTTGATTCTTCCTGTAGCTATTCTCCATCTGCCACAGACAGCATTAAGCAAGCAGGCTTTTAAGTTCCCTGATTTAGCATGATCTTCAACATTATCTTTAGGAATAGCCTTGTTTAGCTCCATGTGATATCATGGTAAAGTATGTTTCCATACTGACTGGTATTTTAATGAATATAGCCCAAAAGATCAATAATTCCTTCTCTGATCATGGAAAAACTTCAATTCATATATACTTGATCCAAATTTGGACATATCCTAAAAGGAAGGTTCTGTTGTTCTGTAGATTTCAGGTTTCCTCTGCAAAGGGCAGCATAAATATTTTGTATATTTTCTTAGATATTTGGGAAAATTTCAGGCAGACATTCAATTTCACCCTAAATTGGGTGAAATTGGGGAAATATTGGGGAAATAGATAAGGAGCTGAAATACAAAATAAATATTGACCTTTAATAAGCAGTGGTGCTGAAAGTCTTTTTTTGTAGTTAGAAAAGAGTTGTATTTTACAGGAATGTACTTGAAGCACTATGTTTATTATGTTTATTTTAAGTGTGAGGAATGGTAATTAATAAATGTTTATGATATATTCTTGTAAATGGTTATTTCTTTCAACTTCATGTGTCTGAGTCACACTTTAGAGTTCAGATTATTCAAGTATGTAATTGTCAGAATGATCTAGTTAGAAAGAGCATCAGTGTTTGACAAACAAAGAAATTTAAGTTCATTGTTTCTATAAAATTTTGTAACTAGTCTCTAGTCTTACCAACATGAAGTCATGCAGATTTACAAACCAAATCCACCATTTACTTAAAAAAATACATTAATCACAAGTATATTCTTTCTTCAAATCTCCATACAAAAAGGAGATATATCTTTATATATCATGCAGTATTTCATATAAATTGATCCCCAGACTTTGCAATATTTCAATATAATTTTGAAATTAAAAAAATATAATGTAAAATTGAAGCACAATAAATATTTTTATGCAAACAGTGCGACTAAAAAAAAAATTCAACTTCAAGATAGCTATAAGTAACATTATTAAAAAGTTAACTTTTCTGATATTGTAGCATTTAGCTTTTTCACAGACCCACTGAACCTACCTTCTTTCCAGAGTTTAAATTGATGTAAATGCTTTGCTGCTAAGGATTCGTTCTGGTCACTTTCATTAAAATGTTGAGGTTTTTTTCTCCATGCCTTCTTATGCTGCATTTGCTTTTAAGTAATACAATATGGTAAGGACTTTGGAATAAATTATATCTCCAGACACACAATGTTAGGTGGATCGATAAATGTCCTATGACGTCTACTATGCATCATAAAATTTCTATCATAACCTTTTTAACAAAGCTTTTCTTCTTGGACACCAAGAATTTCATTCAAAGCATTTTACATATTGCATTACTTATCAAAACAGTGGATATGTAAACCTTGACATTTGTTAAAAGACCCAGGCTTTAACAAAAAAAAAGACCAGAACAAATTGATAGCAGAAAACAGATTAAACAACCAAAAAGTGACTGCTTGGAAATAGAAGCATGTGACATTACCCCAAGACAAGCTTTCAGCACATACTCAAAATAGGTTTTTGATATAAACAGGCATCTAAAAGTCTCTCAGACCGTACTGGAGCATCATTAAATTGTTACAAGTAAATGAATATACAGTAAAGAAGTGTTAGAGCCTGTCTTCCAAAGTCTGCTTTAGTATAGGAGAAATTAAATTGCTTTTCTTGGCTAAGATTTGTTCCCACATCAGTGGGTATTAGATTATCCATGACCCATGTACCCTGTTAAATTATACTTAGTATACTTGCCAGGTTCTATTTCGTTCTAGTACAAGTAATGGTAATAATAGTTGTTGTCAGAAATATCAGTACTGTATATAATAAACACAATTTAATTGTTCTAATTTACATTTAGTAAACATGTTAGTTTACATTTAATATATACCTAATTCTATTTAGTAAAGATACTAAAGATAGTGTCTTGAAACAGTGTGAATCTTTCTGCTGTTGTCTTTGGGCAAGGCCCACTACAAATACACTTAAGGAACATAACATGAAATAAAAGTATTGTGATTATGCTTATGATTATTCATAAATCACAAATGAACATGTGCATACCTATGTGTGTATGTATCCATATTAATGAAATACATGTCTTTTTATAGCAAAATATGACTGTAAATGTCACCTTTATTTTACCAGTTAAGAAGTTATGATAGTAATTTGGTTCACCCATATGCTAGTATGTGAATCATTCATTTGCAGGACACATTGCAGTTTAGGGAAAATGGAAATATTGCAAATCCAAGCATGCCATAAAAACTGTTCACATCATTAGTAATGCTGTAAGAGAAATATATAAGGTCCCTCAAAAAAACCCAACCCAAATCAATAAATATAAGAAAAAAATATAATAAGGATTCATTTTGATATGTTTTGGGAGTTTTCAGAAAGTTGGGTTTGTTTTCTTGTTTGTGGCTTTTTTTTTTTTTTTTAAACAAGCCTATGTTTTTAAGGAGCGTTTCTAGGTTCAGTCTATTAATTCAAAGTACCATTGTCATGCCTTATCAGATTCTCTTGTCTTCTCTCATCCCATTGATCTTGACAAAATTCTAACCACTTCCTAATGGAGGTGTACTTATTGAATATTTCTGAAGAAAAAAAATTGTCTGTTTGAAAATCAGAATCAGAAAATCTGTTGTAAACACAGGTATTGACAACAAAGTCACTGAGTTTTTTTTAGTTTATAGGCTTTTTTTTTTTACTTCTTGCAAGATTCTGCCTAGATACTTACTTTACACTGAAGTGCAAAGCTGCTCTTACTTGAGCACATGTGAAATACTCATGCCTAGATTTTCACTGGAATAGCAAAAGACATGAAGTAAAAGTAAGCATAGTAATTTGTGGGCATATGTGTAATCAGTCAGGTAAGTCCTATATTTGAAACGCATTCCATTCATTATTGGATTATCATTATTGGATTAGATTTTAGGAAAATTTTTTTGACTGAAGAGGTGGTCAAGCATTAGAACAGGCTGACCAGAGAAGTAGTGGAATCACCATCTCTGAAAATGTTCAAGAAACATGTGGATGTGATGCTTAGAGACATGGTTTAGTGGTGGACTTGGCAGTGCTGAGTTAATGGTTGGACTCCATGATCTTAGAGGTCCTTTGCAACCTTCATGAATCTATGATTCTATTCTTATGTTTTCATTAATCTTTCTGTTTGGTCTTGCATTAAACTCTAGGAGAAAGAACTGCAGTAAAACCCTTTCTTGTATTTAACTAATGCCTTTATTATAAATTAGGTTTCTTTGCTTTAGGACACAATTTTTCAATCATAAATAATATTTAAGCTAGTAGCAGTTACAATAGCCACTAGTGTAACATCTGAGAAATAGCTGTGATATGAAGCAAACCGCACTATGCTGGTGTGATTTATCCGTCTCTGAGAATTCTTCTTCAGGGAATAGCCTGTTGGTTCTCCATGCCAGCTCTGTCTTTCATCACTCCAGCTAGACTGATAACTGGAACAGCAGCGTTGATAATAATACCCATCTCTTAGTACTGTTTAGTAGATATCAAAAGTGCTTTATCCGAAGTGCAAACATAATTATGCCCATTTTAAAGATGGAAAGATGGGACATACAAAGGGAATAATTTACACTGATTTACAACAAACCCCTCTGTAGATATTTCATTCCAGATTAGTTGATCATTCTCTACAATGGCTTTATTTTCTTTGGCTGAAAAGTTCTGAGAACTGTGTGAAGAGTGGAAAGAAAGAATACAGAGTCAGTTTGTGCTTCAATTCAGTTTGTCTAGGTCACAATTGTATAATAATGTTTAAAGCAGATGCTACGAAGTCTGACGAGACTAGGTAAAAAAAAAGAGACCCATGACTGTCAGACTTCAGGAGAGTCTCTGATTTGTTAAACTTGCATACAGCAGGTCTTTGGGATTTTTTAATGGAATAATAGTACATATTTCATACCCATGTAAGGACAGTATATTCCTTCCAATGAATTGTATATAATTACAAATAGAGAGGCAAAACCCCTACATGTACAGATTACTGAAATCAATCATGAAAATACAGTTTAGAAGGGCACATAGGTTCATAAATAAGTGAGGTTATTAGTCCAAAAATAATCCAGATCAGGCAGTTAGGATTAGGTTGATTGACTGTCTTCCTATATTGACTCTATCACTACTAGTCTAGTTTTCAAATTCATTGTTTATAGACTTTTTCTAGCATTTGTTTTTATTCTGTTTTAAAAATAATGCAATAAAATGTATTTTTGCCAAAATATAGGAAAAAAAATTGCATGTCTTGTTTACCTATATTGTGAATACGATGTTGAAGATGAGTTCACAGAAAAAGCATAAGTTAGCCCCAGTTTTGTTTGTCACTTTACAGGTGCAATAGCTATTTCCTTTTTGTTTTTTATTTTAACAAAAAAAATCCAGTCATTATTATTTTTGTTGTTTGAAAATGTTTTCAATTTCATAAAATATTTTTTAAAATTAAAGGCATGCAATTTTAAAAATATTATTACCATGTTAGTATTATTTTGAAGTTTCACTAATTAACTACTTAATTTACTAATTTGAGGGTTTCAGTCTTCAGTGAATATGTTATGGTTCCCAGGCAAAATAATTAATGGAAAGTTTACTACCTGGTTAAATATTTTCTTTGCTCTTTAACAACAGCCTTTCTGTACTAGAGAGATCTGCTACCATTTGTGGTGTTAAATAAAATAATCCAAAGCCAAGAAAACTGGGAATGCTGTAATGGCAAAATACCAGAATTTCAAATCTTTAGGAGATACATCTAGATCAAATTATATATTTTAAGAAAAAAACATTTGACTACATCTGTAGAGCCATAAGAAGATTAATGGAGATAATGTTAAAAATACTTGAAAGCTCTTAGTTGCCAAAAGAAAGAACTGTTTAGTAAGATACATTTGCAATAATTTAAGAATTCATAAGATAGAGGGCTGTAGGCTGGGAAAATATCCTGACATTTGGATCTAGCAGGTGCAGGAAAGCATCCATGAGAAAACAAAGAAACTCTTACTCTGAAATTTATAGCTATGTTTTATGTATTGGTATGTAGAACTTTTTGTCACTATGTATTGTGAGAAATTTAATTTTTTCTATTGAGAAGTACTAAAAATTTAAAATATCAAATATACTGAAACTGTGTAGGTAATAATGTTTTGCTTTGGTAAGTGTCAAAATGTTATTCATAAAATATGTATTTGATAAGCTAGCATGTTAATTTTATATATATGCATATACATATATATATTCAGACATGAACTGCTGTACTGTGAACATATCATTCTCTTGCAAAGTTTGGGTTGTCTTCCACAAGTGTTTTCTTTCTTACAGATGCCAAAGAAAGATATTATCAGGTATAAAGTGTTCATTTATGTTAAATAAATATTATACCTTTGATCATGCCTACTGGTTATTTTATTTAAATAGTTGTCTGAAGAGTTTTTTAGAAACTATTGTCTAAATTACTCAAGCATCTGTATGCATGACAATGAAAGTGATTGTTTCACATATTCTTATGTGTTCTTAAATTTTTCTGTGGCACCATCCAGCATCTAAGTTTAAATATTCCTGAGCTTTGAACAAAAGAAATCTCTCTTATATTTGGTCTAATATAACCACAAAAAACTTGTTAATTAGCTTCATCCACTTGAAGGATGAGCTTTTGTGTCAAAACAATTGAATATCTCTCTAAGTGTTTAAGTTCAAAATGGACAGATAGTGGCACTTGTAAAAATATGATAATTTTGTTTAGTAATTTTACCATCTTTTTGGATAAGGAGTTTGTTTTTTTTTTAAGTACTACCTTGTGGAAATACTTGTATTACTTTTAAACAGTCAGCCATATATAACTAAAAAATAGTGTGCTGTCAATTAGACCTTGAAATTTAGGTAGTTTTGGTTGGTTGGTTTTTAATTTCATGTCTGTTTTGTTGTTTAGAAAAGAATATTCCTACTCCAGAAAAATCATGTTTGGGTCCATCTCATAGAGAACGGATATCATTTCGAGACCATCCATTGCAGCTAAGCGGAGGATGGGGAGCAGGCAAAAAAAGGCAAAAGCTTAAAAATATTAGTTGAATATTGGAGATAACTGTTATTTAATCAAACATGGAGAGCATATAGAGAGCTGTTTCTTTCTAAGCCTCTGAATATCAATTGTTGGATTTTCATTTATTACCAATAAACCAATTTCAGTTAACTACTTTTGACTTATTTTATTATACATGGTTACAGTGGTTTGGGTTTTGTGGGATTTTTTGGTCAAAGTATTTTATACCTGTCAGTAAGTTATCATAGTCTGTGTTTTCAATTGCTTATATGTTATGTGGTATAGAATGCAGAACTGATTAACTCTACAAGGTTTGATGTACAATGACTGAGTTTAGGCTTGCTTGTAAGAACTGGATGAGAAGGCCAAATGTAATAAGGATTCACCTTCATGTGATGTATTTCACATATTGAAACACTGAATTCTCGTTTTCTCACAAAAAAAAAATGCATGCTTGCAAACTGTTGTGAGCTGTAACAGCTGGCAGTGTCATTCTTAGAGAAGTCTGTTTAGAATATTTTACTGAACCAGTATACAAATGATGAGCATGCACTTTTATTAGGAATATGAGTAGTCCTCTAGGTCTTTCATCGTAAATTATTGCCATAATATGATAAAGTAACCTGTTATGGTTTTATACTTTCAAATGCTTCTGTTTCCTAGAAGATTAAAAAAAAACCCAAAAAACAGGTTCTCATTTTTTTTCTGAGATAATGTAAAATTATATCTATATGTCACTGTTAACCCAACTTAATTTTTTCACATAGACAGACTTCATCAGATCCATGTGTAAATGTTTTGTGGTGCAAGGAAATCTAGAGAAAAAGAAGCACTATTTCAACTGTTCATGGGTATCCAACTCATTACTTCTAGTCAATGCTTTGTCTGTCAGCATATAGAACAGAAAATGTTCCTTGATTTCAAAGCCTAACATTATTTTAATGTTTTCCACTTTGAGGGTATAAGTTGTTAATTGGATTTAAAAAAAGGCTGCCTTTGGTATTTCCTTGTCTTTTTTTGTAAGCTGCAACCCCTTGTAGATGGAGAAAGAGGTGGAAAGGGAAATGGGGCTTGAAACTTCAGTCAGTAAAGAACATAAATTCTTGCATTGTGGCTGTTTTAAAATGTACTTAAATTAACATGTGATGTTATTTTGTGAAGTGTTTTTTTTTATGCTCACATACATATCTAACTATGTGTTAAAAGCATTTATCTCCATTTTTCTGAGTACTTGCATTCATTTTCAGATAAAAAATGGCAGATCTCATGGAAAATTTCCAGTAAATAATTTTGCTTGTTTAAACCACTGTCCTGTTTTTATTACCACTTTGCTTTTGAAAAGTCAGTGCCCTCTATTTCAGAAAAGATTTCTTTACCTTTCTGGGGAATTATGGTCAGGTTGCTTAACCTGACTATAGAAATGCTGTGGTTGTCGTCAGGGTATGAAATGCCAGTAGATGTTTATCTTACATAGTTAGTTTCCTAATGTATGAAGTTAGTGTTCTGCTTGATTTCAGGATCTGCAATATGATGACTTTTAAATATCACTAACAAATAATGGATCTTTTGTGATTTTGCTTTTAACAACAAGGTTATAAGTTTTGTAGGAAAAGTTTTGTTATTTCAAAATGTCTGCTGCTACACCTGGCAGTGTATGTAGCCACTGTTACAGGTATTAACTGGAAATCAAAATACAAAATCAAGAGGTTCATAACTTAACCCTTCTTGCGGATTGTCTGTTTGTCTAGAGTATCCATAATATACTGCACATTACCATAGATATAAATAGGGGATATTTCAGATTTTATGCTTCCTTCTATATCTGTATCACCTATATCTGTATCTACATCTATATAGAAAAAAATCTGCTATATAAAAATTATCACACCTAATCTCTTTGTTTTCAGGGTGTTTCTGAATGAGAAATACCTCCCAGCCAAAATAAAATGGTTTAGCAACATTTTTAAGGCCTTTTATTTTCAAAGATAAATGGTAGCTTTTTAATATACAGTTTACTAAATTATAAATAATATTCACTGATAATTCAGTGATAATATTCACTGACAAGCCTTTTAGGTTCATAATATGCTTAATCTGCATAAGTTAAGTAATATACCCAACATAAATTAAGGTATAAAGTATGCCAAAAGATGTTGCTGTTTTCATTACATAACATTGCAATTTGTAATAAGATAAGGTCTTCTTGTATCCAACACATTTTTGTCAGAGTTGCAGTGTTCAAAGTACAGTATGTCTGACCAAATACATGAAAATGTGCAGGGGGCAACTTCTGTTCAGGCTAGCAGAAAGACCTTTATTGCATTTGGAGATAAGGTGAAGCAACGAACATGCCTTGGTGTTCATAGTCACATCTTAGAATGCGTGAGGTCAGAGGTAACACAGGTGATACATGTGGCAGATACTTATGACATAAATTTTTCAAGCCCTACTTTGCAAGCAGTTTTATGTGTTTTATGTGGGTTTTTTGTGTCTTTTGGGGATTGTCTTTTAATTCTCTCTTTTTCCTTTGCTTTCCTTTTTTTTTTCCTCACTTTTCTTTGTCCCCTCCACACTTAGCCCCTGATGCAGTAATTCCCATTTAGGACAAGAAAATATTCTTAAAAATAAGTTTCTCTGTCAATCTGTTGTGATGTTGGAGTGGCTTGAGTCAGTGACAGTCCAGCAAAACTTACATCACAGAATACTGAAACTGCATTCCTGGATGCAGTGCTGCTTTTGCAGCGCTTCAGACTTCTTTCAGGCTCGCTAGCATCATCTCCTAGACCCTTTTGTCTGTTCACCTGAAGATCCTTCAACATGAAGGAGGAGAGATTTAGTTTGAATGAGCTCTTTTAAAAAAAACTTCCTTGTATGTATGAAGTTAAGAGTCAGGAATGTAGAAAAGCATTCATTTGAAACAAAGAAGAAAACAACAAGGTGCATTTATGCGTTGAACCGTTGATGGGTGTTACTCGCCAAAGCAAATTGAAGAGCTTTCTACGACCACTCCTGAACAGATCCCTGGACTGTCTTTTCCTGTACGGCTTACCTGAAGGTGTGCTCAATAGTTCTTTAAACCCTGTATTGTTTCAAACGGGGCATCAGGAAAAACACCTGCAGCAACAGAAAAAAAAAAAACCTCCCCAAAAGGCGTAGTCCGCATGTTAACGAGGTGCTAATGTCAGGTCACCCACACCTGAATGACAGAAGTCTGTGAGGAACTGAGTAAAGGGCAGATTTGCCTACTTATGACCCCCCCCCCAAGCTGACCCAAAAGATAATTGCTCAAAGGTATTTCATGTTTTAACAGATACGTAAATAGCCAGTGCATAGCATAGACATTGCTTTGGTGCGGGGTGAGTTGGTGTTTCATTTTGACTTAGTAAATAATTAATTATTAATAATCCTATTCGAACATGCATTCGTTAAATGCATTATTCGAACATGCATTCATTAAAGGCGTGCCCACTATACATAGTGTTTACATTTTCTAAAAACTGGCCATGGCCTCAGACACATGGCTGCAAAACTGTCTCTTAGTCTTCCATTACAATTGTTAAAAGCACTATGAGGAATATATTGGATTAATATCTCTTTGATTTTAATTTTGGATTCTCATGATAACGGCAATATATGTTTATGAAGGTACAGTCTTTCCTTGATACATACTGAAATTCCTTCTATTAACATTCATGGAAGCCAGATTAAGATTCTGGGATATGGTGCAATCTTCATATGCTTTTCTTTTGTCAGAAAAGCACATATGAAAAGTAGCTATTACCACATGGCCCCAGAAAAGCAGGAATAGAACTCTTGATTATATTATAAAAGATTGAATTGCTTGATGTTACATCTGAGTTCCAAGCAGTTTGTACTTAGCTGTACTAGATGGAGGAAAAAAACCAGCCAAACAAACCAATCCCCAGGAACTTGGGTTTTTATTGTTTTGTTTATTTCTTCCCACAGTCATAAGTGAAAAACAAATTAACTTTTAGAGCAGTTGTGAAATAGTTGTCTGAATATTAGTCTGTGACAGTTGCCACAGTTTTTAGAGCCTTTGTGAGAAATGTATATCTATACATTCATTTACACTTTCATACCTACTTTTGCATATACTTTCATATATCTATATCTATACAGATATGAGATTGGGATCAACTGGTCACGGATGAAGGTGTGGTTAAATAGGAATGGAACACCTCTTTTCTCATACAAAGTCAGAAAAATATGCCAGGTGTAAGGAAGGAGACAGGCATGGCCTACAAGTAACAGTATACATAAAGTGGGGCTGGGTCTTGTGGAGAACTGCTCTCCTGGTTTTCAAAGTAGATGATGGACAGAAAAATGCTGACCACCTGCCCTTGGCTACATCCTGAAGGCACTTTCTGGTGCCAAGTTGTGCTGAAGGTTTGTTAGCAATAAAATTCCTAGATATTCATGAAGTTCCATGATGCCAAATGAACAGGGCTTTCCAAAGAGATTTTTAGTGGAAATATTGTCTAACTTCCCCAGACTGACCATCCTTACAAGGACTGAAAGTTGAAATTAATGACTATGAGCTACACTGTTATTTACATTCATTTGGACAAGTGGATTATCCTTTATGAGCACTTCCTCCGTTATTTTGGTAACAGACGCTGACACAAGAAGCTAGCTGCCAAGGACTAGCATTTATTCCTCCCCTGGTCTTCATTCGAATGTTAAATAGATTTTAGATTTGTTTGGAGTTAGTAACCTTTTCTTAATTTCCTAGTTGATTGATTGCTACTTATATAGCAGTTGCTTTTTTTTTTTTAAACAATAAATAAGCCAAATACCTAGGAAGATATAAAATTACTTCTGACGGAGATACAATCTATAGCTCTTTAACAATAAAGCAGGTAAGAGCGTTTTATGTGGCTAACAACAAATGCGATTTCACAAAGTTAAGAAGTGATAAAAAACACGTTTCTTAATAGCTAAGGGTCGGGCTTTCTTTATTCCTAACTTATTCATTTCTTAAATTACGTTTATGCAAAGAAACCAGAGGTTTGCAAAATTTTTTGCAAGGCACGACTTCAATCCTGAATGCAAATAAGCACGACTAAGTACTTGAGCCACAGCCAAGGTGTTCCACGTATATCCTGAGATGGAAGATAGCTTTTTAGGAGAGAGTGCTATACCTAGTTAAATTCTAATAAAGGATAAATGCCTCTATTTCAAATCGGCACAATTTTCTGTGCTTAGGAGCCGTGATCTGAAAAAAAGGAACGTGCACAAATAAAATGGGCTGTATATTCCTGTTACATTCCGACCACGAGAGCTATCCTGTCCAAATAGTGTGGGTTTTGTCACCATTGCCGGGTAGGGGAGATTCGAGTGGTTATTCATTGCAAGAACATAGGTCAGCCGTAAGCTTGGCTCTTTGTCTAATACGTTGCTATTCGTGCGATTGAACACAGCTCTTCAGCAGTTTTCTATAAACGATAGTGTCCTGTACGTGAAAAAAGAAGGATGGTTGCGGGATTAGAAAAGCACGGCTGGGAGATAAGAGAAAATATCGGGCTCATAGTCTCACGAAGTGGCAGTTTCTAGTGGCTTTTTCTGTTGCCTCGCAGTTTAGTTTTTAATTTGCAGATCCTGTGAGAGGTGCGGCTGTGGCCGGTGCCAGCTCGGAGCGGCTGCGTGCGCCCCGCTCCTGAGCGACACCGAACGGCTCTGTCCGGAACACCGGCAAAGATCCTGCCTTCCATCCCACGGGCGGCAGCTTCATTCTCCAGTGCGGGTCCAGCCCCATGCATTTCTATGCGACATTTGACCGAAAATAAATTTTTGAAAAGCATCAAACAAACAAAACAAAACAATAACAATAGCAAAGAGCTGCATTTTACACAGCCCCTTCAAGTTTGTGCCGTTTTCATTCGCAATTAATTTCAGGTAATGACTCGGGAAGTTGTTGCCTTTCTCGTAATGTGCAGTCTGGCCGTGTGCCGAGTTAAGCTCAGAGCCTCGGGCAGGGCGATGGGAAGGACTTGTCCCAGCTCAGAAGAGATGCGCTGACTGTGGTGGCAAATGGTCGAAGTGGGGGACCTGCTTTCACCTGAAAGGCACCTCTTGTCCTGCGAACAGGAGGCGAGGCAAAGATTCAAGCTTACGCAGTTCTTCTTTACCTGATTACTAGTAATCAAGTAATCAGGTAAAGTAGAAGTGCCTTGCCATAGCACAAATGCAAAGAGAAGTAAGAGAATTTCCTGCTGGGTCATGTCATTTCCTCACTGCCCATCACTTCCTGATACATTCTAGAAAGAACCAGCACACAAACGGACTAGGAAAAATGTCTCTCATGGTGACATATGCCGGGTATGGGTTTTGTCAGGAAAAGTGAAATATTTCGAGGCAATTTGTAATACAGTGGATTAATTTGGATTTCCCAGGGTAGAAACAAAAAGAAGACTGTCTCTAACCAAAGGCTAGGGGCTGGCTTTATTTGCCAATATCAATATTTGTGTGGAAAGCTTAAAATATGTTGTTTTTCCAAGAGTTGAAGTTTTAAAGGCGGGGGGAAGGAGGAGGAGAAGGAGGTCTGCAGATGAAATATTAGCAGCATATCGGTTAACCACTACGTTCTTTTTTGTATCCATCTAGCCATTTCTGGTAAGAAGGGCAGAGAGTCTAAAGGCTCGGGGATATATGCTTCTTAATGCAGGCTAGCGTTTCAAAAGATACAGGCAGCTCTCAGCAAATGACAAAATAAGGCTGAGACTGTACAGAGGCGGTGCTCAAAGTCTGGAATAAAATTGCTCTGTGGCTTTCAGCATCCCTGAATTACACATTTTTAATCGCATGTAGCACACATCGCATTGGGGGAAAAAATGCAAAAAAAGCAAGGGTTCTTTCAAATGAGGTAGCCTTGAAAACCGGCAGTCGTTGTCAAAGCAGCTCAATGCATCCATTTGTTAGTACCTCCAACTTGAACAGGGATCTATTTTTTTAGACCCTGCCCCTTCTGTCTCACACCTTCCTTTACCTTCGTGCTTAGAAACCACAATGTCGACCCATATTTCATGCCTTAGAAGAAATCAATTCATCTGAGATGACAAGGCAGCCCCCCACACACTCTCCAGGCCTCTCGATACGTCCAGAGCCTCGGATCGCTCCGGTAATGTAGCCTTATATTTTCGGAATTGTCCCAGTACCAATCAAACTGCCATCAGGGAAGGCTGAAACTTGCAACGGAAGACTTTGCTTTTAATTTGCTCCCTTGCATAAGTACGCTAATGCTCAGTGCCCTACAGCCCTGCGCCCGTTCGCGATGGGAGAGCAAAAGGGGTAATTTAGACAGAATTGTTCACTAAAAACTCGCTATCAGCTCCTTTGGAGGATAGCTCGCTCCTTGGAAATAAATTCCAGGGGTAAGGGTGGAGGGGGGGGGAGGCGAAGCAAATGTTCACCCGTAAAAAACCTAATAGCGTGCTTTTTCACGTCTAGATTTTTCTTCTAAGGCGTCTGTTTCTGTGATAGGAAGAACGGCGTTTGTCTTTTGCCTTGCGAATATGTCTATAAGTTGTTGGAAAGCTTGGCAGAGGGGGAGAGGACGAGGATTTGGCTTCTGAAGAACCGCTCCAGGTGCTGGAGCCCGGCTCGGCCGAAGCCGCCAGAAGCTTTGTCTCCCGGTAAGGGCGGGGTGACAGCCGTCTCCTCCGGGCTGCAGACAGAGCAACTCTGTGCTTGCCTCACCTAACATCCTGAGCAGAAGTCAGATCCTACTCTTAGTCGAAGTGCGGCTGCGGGAGGGGCGTGGAGGGGAATAAATATGTATATCGGACCTGAGAAACGTCTTTAGGAGCAAATCTCTTCTTTCTGGTGGTGCCAAACTGCACAGGGCTTTGAGTCCCACGAACCAATTTTCAAATCCTTTCTAAACTTGATAAAGGGCTACAACAGCAGTCCGATGAAGCACAGATTAAATTCGTGTAGGATTTGTTTTTATAACACATATGTAAGTAGGATTCATTATAATTTGAACTAGATCAAGATAAGAGTTTAATGTTTTTATAGAGCATCTTTGCTGAGATTTCCTGTGGGGCTAAGATTAAATCAACACACTATCATCTCAGTCCCTTTTGCGGTAAAAAAAAAAAAAAAAAAAAAAAACAAGAAA